>CAMOHE010027509.1:0-13346 GCA_946598075.1 Artocarpus hirsutus
AGGAATCGACTTGGTGAGGACTCGAGGCTTGATGTCCCCTCACCGAAATACCCTCAGAATGTTTGGAGGGTGGCCAAGCACGCCCATTTGGGTTTCGATAAGTTGAGTAATACTTTATGTAATGTGGATACCTAGGAATAATAATGAATTGGAATATTGTATATATGTATATGTATGAAACTTGGTAATGATTAACTATAGTATCCACGGAATATGATCATAATAAATCTCATAATTTGGATAATGATGAAAACTAACTAACCATGTAGGTTTAATGTGGTAAGAATAAAACCTTCAGGTGAGTAATGGTTTTTCCTACTGAGCATGTTGTCGCTCATTCCCTGATATGTTCATCTTTTCAGGACTCACTAAGTGTGAGGTGGCTACAAAAAAAATAGTTAGAGAAGCTAGGTAGCTATATTACGTTGGGATGGCTTTGAATGTGAAGAATAATATTCATGATAATGTAAGCATCAATTGTTACTTTCTGTGACTGTATCAAGATTTGTTGAGGGTTGAAATGATGATGATGACAATTGTATATTATTAAAATTTAAGGTGCTACATTAAACTGTGGTTTATTTATTTGTTTATGTTTTTATTCTAATTTGAGAGTTTTATTTAAGTCCCTAGCAAATTACTTTGATGATTTATATTTATTTTCTAATCTTCATTTTATTTAATAAAAACTATTAACCTCCACTTAGGGGCGTTGCAGCAGTGGGTAGTACCATGTATGACATGCTTTGCACTTGACCAAACATTAGTTATGCGATTGAGATAGTAAGTCAATTTCATTCGGATCCAGGACCAAACCACTGGGTTGCGGTCAAACATATTTTCAAGTACCTAAGAAGGACTTGAGGGTATATGCTTGTGTATTCGGGTGAGGATTTAAAACCTCTAGGATATACTGATTCAGATTTCCAATCTTGTCTAATTCAAGGAGATCGACTTTTAGTTTTGTGTTTACTCTAGGCAGTGGTGCCATTGTTCGGAGAAGTGTCAAGTAAGATTGCACTTTGGATTCAACAATGGAAGCCAAATATGTGGCAACTAGTGATGCTTCGAAAGAAGCAGTGTAGCTTTGCAAGTTCCTCGGGCATTTTAAGGTAGTTCTTGGCATGGATAAGGTGGTACTGTTGTATTGTGATAACACTACAATGATAGCTAATGCTAAGGAACCAAGATTTCACAAAAAGAATGAGCATATTCATCGAAAGTATCATATGATAAAGGACTTCATTGAGAGCGGGCATGTTGCTATATGCAAAACCGCATGTAAGGATAATTTAGCTGATCTATTCACAAAGACACTAACTGTGAGGGTTTTTGAGAGGCATGTGGAAGCTATGGGGATGTGTGATATGTCATATTTACTCACTTAATGCAAGTGGGAGATTGTTAGACATGTATGCCCTAAGGAGTAAAATGTTGTAATATGTTTTTGGAGACATTTTATCAATAAAGAAATTATTTATTGTTCATATACCAAATGTTGTCCTTTTTACGTTCATATTTGTTGAATGCATGATAAACAAACAAAAGTCTGAGACTATTAATCTAAACCTTTAAGAATTAGGCATATGATGGACTGATTATATGGAAGGCATGATTTTAAAGGTTATGGTCTAAATCATAAGATCCGCAATCAAGGGAATAAAGTTGGGCACTTTATTCATGCTATGATTGTTATGTTGTCTACATCCCTGATAGGAGATGACTTGTCTTGGCCATCGGAGTTGGACTCTACGAGTAGAAACATTGGTACATTGTTATAGGTGATGATGTGTTGGATCGGGACATAAAGTGGAATTGATTTGGATTAATATTCTATCTATGCAAATCAATTCACTTTAGACAATCATATGTATTGTATCTTAATAATGAAATGACTAATGGGCCCGTTATTTTGACTTTGTCTTGATGTATCAAAGGGTGACATTCTGACTTTGTGATGGTGTGCATACCGGTATGTTGGAGATATAACTCTAAATAGTGTAGACTTATTATTCATAAATATGGAATCCATAGCTTCATTAGTGGAGTCAATGATATTCTCTTATATACGTTATCATGTAATTAGAAAACTAGAGCTCTCAACCATTTGGATGCATATGTGTAACCGAATAGTATACTAACTTTAGATAGTAAGTTTTTCAATGGTGAGATAATGGAATGTAAGGTAAAAATAATTCAGAAAGTAAGATGGAATTTATCCTTAAGCCGATTATGAATATCTTATAGGGATACGACACATCATGATATGTCATGGATACTTGGCTAATTTAAAGCATCGTTATTTTATATAATTCGAGAGTGCAGCTTTAAGCTTTTAGTGGAGTAGCGTTAGAGTTGATAATTGTAAAATGTGTATCTACGATATTATATTTTATAGTTATCAAAGCTTGAACTATATAAGTCTATCAAGTCCTATTTACTAGGTCATAATAAATCATGTAATGATACAGCATGGTTTTTCAATAAATTGGTGACTTATGATAAATTATTAGATTAGCTAAAATTCGATAGGATTAGATAATTCATATCTGTTTATTGGTTGAATTGATTTTGTAAATTAATTCAAGATAAACTTGTTAAATTATCTAGAATATTTATTTTCCTTGAGATTATCTAGATATGATTATTTTAATCAGATAAATTCTCTTTTAGGTTATTTGAATTAAAACTGAGGCTTTATCCAAAGAATCTTGGGTGGGCAATAAAAGAGCCTCAAGGATCATATTATCGTAAGTTCAGCCGACTGATCTGTTAGTTCGGCCAGCTGATTTGTTAGTTCAGCCTGCCATTGGAGTAAGTTCGACAGGCCGATCCGTTAGTTCAACCTACAAATGTAACGATAATTTGATTACATGTTTTTTATGCGATTTTATTAGAAGTTAATCTAGATTCAAATTTTTAAGGCCAGATTTGATAATACCAACCCTAAGTCTGACCTCTATAAATAAGGAGTAAGTTTTCTCAGTTATTTAGATCAGTTGAGAGGTTTGGAGTGAGTACTCTAGTATTAGATACTCTGAAACTCCCTGAGAGCTATTGTTCACAATCACGAACCTTGGCTCTTGGTCTTCTCAATTGGTCAGAAGGAAAGTCACTATGGAAGAGTTGTATGATGTGTGCCCACACACACTCCGATCGTAGATAGAGAATAGCAAAGAAGACTAGTTGGTTGAGGCTCTTCTAGAACATTTTTCTCTTCACAAATTGCAAGAGCTCTTTGGCATACAAAGGTTAGTAAGATCTGATTGATTTATGTATGTAGCATGTCAAACTTGTGTTTTAAAAAATACTCTGATTTAAATTTTTTAAAATTCTACTGCGTACTTGTTTTCCAACATTATTATGTGACAATGTAATGACCAATGATAGTATGAGATGTTTATATGTTATTAAATAATAGTACTATTAGTGACTTTTAGTCAATATGAATGTTTTACATGAACTCTTCAAATAAGCATGCACACCGAAGACTGAAGTCGCCATGTCACCTATCATTAAAGGTTGAATAAGTCTAGAAGTCATGTAAGTATATCTCTCGCTTGTAATATGATTGTTTGAAATTAAAAAGGTTGATGTTGATGACATATTATATAAGATGTTTTAAGATAAGGATTTTAAATAAAGACGAAATTGATAGAAATGATGAAAGAAGATGTTATTTTTACCTCATTATTTGATGGATTTATTTTTATGAAAACCTGTATATATGTCATATCTATATTTTTATTTTGATGTTTTAAAAAAGACATTGTACACTTGATGGATGGATGACGATGATGGAGACTAGTGAGCAGACCGACCGGTGAGTGGTTGCTTCATTTTGTTGCAGTTGGTTTGGGGGTCGCTTCTATACTCTTTCTGTGACTGGCGCGTTATGACTGTACAATGCTAGGACCCTACTATAGAAAGGTATTTTGAAGTATTAATACATATATTATTTTAAATATATATTTACTTAGTGATGAATTTATTTTATTTGAACATTGATAGTTGATGAAAATGTTTTGTGAGAGTTAGGGTGTACTTATTAAGCATTATGCTTACTAGATGTTTCTCATATTGCAGCTAGGAATAAAAGTTAGGTATGAGAATGGAGGAGCTCGATACGGGTGTGTGCATGATGGCAGAAACAAAATATTGGAGCGATGCATACAGAGTTGATGATGATTTAAACTTTTATTCAATTATTTATAATTTTGTAGATTTTAAGTTTTCATTTATTTTATGAGATTCCTCAAGTTAAAGATATTTGTTAAGTTTAAGATTTTTTTGGTAACGTTACAACTATATTTTTATTTTTTGATAAAGCTATTTGATTTAATTAAAAAGTCATGTTTAAAAAAAAAAGCTATTATCGTAGTACTTTTTTTATTTAGATTCTACAAATTTGTGTTTTATCATAAATAATAGATATTATGAGACGGTAACTGTGACGTCCGTTGAGGGGGCGTTATAGCTATGGTATCAGAGAAATTTTTGAATTCCTTCACACCATCACCATTCATTTATACTAGCATCCTCCAAGTAAGTTGTTCTTACTATAACTTAGATAATAAGTGATGTTACATTTGATTTGATGACTAATAGACAAGGGCGATATGAGGAGAGGACAAGCACGTAGACAACCGCTTAAACAAGAGCTCGTAGCCTAACCCAACTTAGCAAAAGTGGTCTCCTAGCTTCAATAGCAACTTGGAGATCAACAGAGAGTTTATAGATGAGATAAGGGCCAATAGAAATGGGCTAATGGAAATGCCCAAGGAAGCATAAGGAGCAGCCTGCCCCTTTTACCCTACCTATAATTGTTGTATTGGCAGAACATATAGCTCCGTCAAGAACCACTATTGGTACAGTTAAAGAGGGTTAGGCCAACAAAATTTGAGGGATTTATCGACCCATTGGTAGCACAAGGATAGTTCAAGACTACATAAAATTCTCTAAACCTAATGGGATTGATTGATAATGAAAAAGTGTTATGTGTGTCCTATTGCCTTACCATGGGTGCAAGAATTTGGTGGGAGAGTGTGGAGCTAAAATATAATGTGAATGAGATGACATGGGCTGATTTTAACAAGGAATTCAATGAACAATACTCCAATATGAATATCATGAGGAAGTATTTCAATGAATTCAGTGACCTCCGTGAGCATGACATGTCGGTAAAGGAAGCTTATACTAAGTTCAATCAATTAGCACATCTTTGCCTAAGCTTGGTGCTAGATGAGAATGAGATAGTACAAAGTATGATTAGAATGTTTCAACTAGAAACATGGTATATGTCGACAACAGAACATACCCACTTTAGAATGCAAATGATTATTTCAAGGTAGCACTTCAGGCCGAGTACCACCTCAAAAACAGCAAGAAGGAGTCCAACAAGACTAGCCAAGTGCATAATGAAGATAAGAGTCGTGGGCACAATTGGAATTAGAATCGACTTTAGAATAACCAAAGTTGGAAAGGTAATAACAAGCTAAAGAATTTCCCTAGACTGAAGAACCAAGGTAGCAAGCAAGGTGGTGGACAACAAAATAAGCAAGCCAGGTTCCCTCCATGTGCTAAGTGTGGAAAGATACATTTGGGAAAGTGTCGTTAGGGCATAGGTCAGTGTTACAATTATGGCTGTGAGGGTCATATCTCCAAAAACTGCCTTAACAAGACCTACCAACCTCATCAGCAAAACATCTAATAGAGGAATCCTTCTGCCTTACTTAACAACATTCAAGCCTCCATTGAAGGGCCACTTATTCAATAGGGAAGACTTGAAGCCCCTCTACTTACAACAAATGCCAAAGTCCATGCAATAACCAAGAAAGGTGTTGAAGAGACCTCAACTATTGTCACAAGTCAGATTCTTACTATTGATTAGCATGTTAATGCTTTGTTTGAAACAGATGCTATAGAATCCTTTGTATCAACTTCTTTTGCAAAGAAGTTAGAAGACCCCAGGATGAGTTTAGACAAGGATTCACGATGTCACTACCCTTTGGGGAAGTCATGATTTTTGCTCATTGGCAACATGTAGTGCTGATGAAAATTGTTGACAGAAAGATTTATAGTGATTTGATAGTGCTCGACATGTACGACTATAATGTGATCCTAGGGAGGGATTTCTTAGACAAGTATAATGCATCCATTGAATGCCAAAAGCGACGAGTTAAGTTTAAACTTGAAGGTAAAGAACGATTTAAGTTTGTTGGCGAACCAAGGAAGAAGATAAAGATCTTCTTGTCTGTAGTGAAGGCTCAAAAAATGTTAGCCAATGGATGTTTGGGCTTTCTAGCTAGCATAGTTGACAAGAAGAAGGAAGAAAGCTGAAGATTGATGATGTGCTAGTTGTTAATGAATTTAGTAAGGTGTTTCCCAATGATTTGCCAAGGTTACCACTGACATAGAGATTGAATTTGAGATTAAACTTGCGCCTGGTACGGGGACTATCTCAAAAGCGCCATATCGAATGGCACCTGTAAAGTTGAAAGAATTGCATGAGTAGCTAAAAGAGCTTCTTAAGAACGGATTTATTTGACCATGAGTAGCTGAAAATAGCTTCTTGAGAATAGATTTATTCGACCAAGCCGATCACCATCGGAGCACCGGTATTATTTGTGAAGAAGAAGGATGGGTCAATGAGGCTTGCATAGACTATCGAGCACTAAACAAGGTGACTATATGAAACAAGTACCCATTGTTGAGGATTGATGATTTGTTAGATCAACTGAGAGGTGCGACAGTTTTTTCTGAGATCAACTTAACGTCGGGTTACCACCAATTGAAGATAAAGTAAAAAGATATTCCTAAGGCTACTTTTTGGACAAGGTATGGTCACTAGAGTTCGTGGTCATGCCTTTTGGATTAACAAATGCTCCTGTAGCATTTTTGAATCTAATGAATCAAGTGCTTAGGGATTTCCTTGATAAATTTGTGATTGTATTTATCAAGATATCCTTTTTTTACTCAAAGTCTCAAGAGGAGCATAGTGAGCATTTAAGGATTGTACTGTAAATGTTGAAAAATCATCAGCTTTACGTCAAATTCTCAAAGTATGAATTCTGGCTAGTCCATGTGGCATTCTTAGGCCATGTGATCACTAAAGATGGTGTGATAATTGATCCTATAGAGGTGAAAGCTATTAACAATTGGAGCTGACCAAAGAATATTAGTGAGATAAGAAGTTTCTTAGGGTTAGCAGGATATTACAGGAAGTTCGTAGAAGTTTGATTGGAGTGATGAACGTAAGCAGTATTTCCAAGAGTTAAAAAGGAGACTATCGAGTGCACCTATTTGGACAATTCCAGAAGGCGATAAAGGGTTTGTAATCTATAGTAACCCTTCAAAAATAGGTCTTGGTGCCGTGTTAATTCAACATGAGAAAGTAATAGCCTATGCCTTAAAATAGTAGAAAGATTATGAGAAAAAAAATATACCACTCATGATTTGGAGTTGGCAGCCATGGTTTTTGCACTTAAGATTTCGAGGCACTATTTGTACGAAGTCTATTAAAAGATTTTTACTAATCACTAGAGTTTGAAGTATTTTTTCACACAGAAAGACTTGAACATGAGACAACAAAGATGGCCTAAGTTAGTAAAGGACTATGTTTATGAGATCCTTTGTCATTCAAGCAAGGAGAACAAGGTGGCTGATGCACTGAGTAGAAAATCTTCTACAATAGTGATGTCAATAAAGGAAAGGTCCTAGTCGTTACATCAATAGATTGTGGAATTCGGTATATAGTTAATTTTAAGGCGACTATCATCTATGAATTTGTCTCTGATGTTGTTTAATGACATCTGAGAGAAACAAGTTTAAGATCTAAGTCTTCTAAGGATCAAATGGGACGTAAAATAGGAGAAACGTGATGGTTTTCATGTTTCTGATGATCAAGTTCTACTTTTTTAGAGATAAACTATGTGTGCTAAACATTGATGGCTTGACAAAGAAAGTGTTGAAAGAAGCTCATGTTACACCTTATATTATACATCCTGGATCCACCAAGATGTATAATGATATGAGAAATGATTTTTGGTGGTTCGGAATAAAGAGAGATGTTGCTAAATTTATGAAGAAATGCTTGACATGCCAACAAGTCAAGGCCAAATATCAGAGACCAGGAGGTGTATTACAATCATAAATAGAAATGATAGATATAGCTATAGATTTCATCAACAGTTTACCCAAGACTACCAATCAACACATTTTCTACTGGTGAGGATGGTGTATTCATTAGAAAAGCTTGTTGAGCTATATGTTAAGGAGATAATAAGACTTCATGATGTTCTTAAATCTATTATGTCGAATAGAGATAGTAAACTTATGTCACACTTTTTTAAAAGTGTTCAAGCAACTATGGGAACGAAACTACAGTTTATTATTACCTTTCATTCTCAGACAGATAGATAGACTAAGAAGCCTAATCATATATTAGAGGATCTACTCCGCGCCTATGCTTTAGATGCTTTAGACTTCAAAGAAAGTTGGTATGAGAAATTACCATTGTCAGAATTTGCTTACAATAACAATTATCATGCGACGATAAGGATGGCATCCTATGAGGTCGTGTAGGATGCCAATTTTTTTTGCACGAGGCAAGAGAGAAGAAAGAGATGGAAACTAAGATGAAAAAAAAAAGATAGACTTTGTAGATAAGATGACAAAAGCAATAAAGATCATTCGCCAAAAGAATTAAGACTACTTAGAGCCGATAGAACAGCTATGCTGATGCTTGACGGAGGCCTCTAAAGTTTGTCATTGGTGACTTTATTCTTATCAAAGTGGCCCTGATGAAGGGAATAATGAGATTCAGCAAGAAAAGGAAGCTTAGTCCATGCTATATAGGACCTTACAAGTTTACCAAGTGAGTTGGTAAAGATGTTGACCATTCTCAATGTTTTCCATGTCTTAATGTTAAAGAAATACATAGCAGACCCTAAATATGTGATCAAACCACAAACAGTACAAATTTGAGAAGACTTGAGTTATGAGGAAAAACCTAAGGAGATTTTGGATAGAAAAATCTAAAAGTTGAGGAACAAACAGGTCGCATTGGCTAAAGTGTTATGGTGTAACCATCGAGTGAAGGAGACGACACAAAGACTAGAAGATGATATGAAAACTAGATATCCTAAATTGTTCTAAGTTTTGAGGAGGATCTCTTTGTTAATTGTGTTTCTACAATTTCAATTGAGGTTTCATTAGGTGATAGATTGGCATTGAATTGCTTCATATCTTATGCTAATTTTTCATACAAATACCTAGTAGCCGTTATGTTCTAGTGATTTCTGATTATGTATTTTTCTATTTATATTTTTTTTATATTTTTCCCAAGACTCATCTTAAACTTTCATATGGCTTTTGAATTGATTGAATTGGAGATTTTAATAAATAGTTATGATTTTTCAAAATTTACCCAAAAAGTTGTGCAGTTTTACACTAACCCGAAATTTTGATTAAATTTCAAAGACTTTTTTGTGATGCAAATTGTTGTCAAAATATGCGTATAATATATTAAACTCCTCCTTTTTGTGTCTAATTTCTAATGTCAATATTTTTGACTAATTTAGAGTTAAGATGAAAATATTATGTATTTTTAAGTTAGTAAAGGTCATTTTGGCTACTTTTGAGAATTATGCTCTAGGGTCATAAATTGTGGTTTTGTGCTTCTTAATGTTATTATGTGACAAAGTGATGACCAATGATAGTGTAAGATGTTTATATGTTATTAAATAGTACTATCTGTGACTTATGGTCAATATGAATATTTGGCATGAACTCTTCAAAGAAGCGAGCATACCAAAGACCCCAGTCGTCGTGCCATTTACCATAAAAGGTTGAGTAAGTCTAGAGGTCATGTAAGTACATCTCTCACTTGCAATATGATTATTCAAAATTAAAAAGGTTGATGTTAATGATATGTTATATAAGATGTTTTAAGATGAGGATTTTCAATAATGAGGAAATTTATGGAAAAGGATGAAAGATGATGTTATTTTTACCTCATTATTTGATGGATATCTTGTTATAAAAACCTATATATATGTTATTTCTATATTATTATTTTGATGTTTTAAAAAGGCGTTGTATGCTTCATGGATGGATGATGATGATGGAGTTTGGTGAGCGGACTGACTGATGAGCGGTCACTTCATCTTTTCACGGTAGCTTTGTAGGTTGCTTTCACTCTTTCTGTGACTAGTGCTATGACGGTACAATGCCAAAGCGCTATTATAGAAAGATATTTTGAAGTATTACTATTTATATTATTTAAAATATATTTACTTAGTAATGAATTTATTTTATTTGAACATTGTTAATTGATGAAAATGTTTTGGGAGGTTATGGTGTACTTTCTAAGCATTATGCTTACTAGATATATCTCATATTGTAGCTAGGAATAAGAGTTAGGTATGAGAATGGAGAAGCTCGGTGCAAGTGTATGCGTGGTGTGTAGAAACAAAATAATTGGAGCGACACGTCCTAAATTAATGATGATTTATACTTTTATTTAATTATTTATAATTCCATAGATTTTAAGTTTTTATTTATTTTATGAGATTCCTCAAGTTAAAGATATTTGTTAAGTTCAAGGTTTTTTTTGGTAATGTTGCAACTATGTTTTTGTTTTTAGATGAAGTTATTTGATTTAATTAAAAAGTTATGTTTAAAAAAAATAAACAATTATCCTAATAGTTTGTTTATTTAGATTCTACAAAGTTGTGTTTTATCATAAATAATAAATGTTATGAGATAGTTACTATGATGCCTTCTAAGTAGGCATTACAAAAAGAATCCCTAGAATTAGGATATTTGTTGTTGAAATTTAAATTGGTATCCAAAACAACGATTTTAAAATTTTCTAAGCTAAAAGATGGAATTTTTTACTGACAAATTGAAATCATGTTTTTACTGACAAATTAGAATTAAAGTGTTGTAATTAAATTAATGATATAATATTTATTTAGTCTTTTTGTATGTCTTATTGTTTATATAATTGATATATTATTAAGTTGATGATACATAATGATAATGATACGTAATGACACTTTTTAAGACTTCAAGTGGTAATGACATTTTCCTTTATTTTTAGTTATATGTAATTGAATTAATGAAATAGTATTTATTAAGTAGTTTTGTGTATCTTATAGGTTATATAATTGACTATCATTAAGTTACTGATACGTAACGATAATGATATTTAATGACGTTTATTTCTTAATACTTCAAGTGATAATGATACTTCGAATTTAGGGTGTGGTAATATTATGGATTAGTAATACAGATTATATTATATAAAGTTAATGATATTCAATTTTTATTGTATTTTTTTGAAATTATATTGTAAGTAATTTATGACATGGATGATTTTTTTGTTTAAACTACATTGTAATTAATTAAATATATCTGTATTTCTTTAATATTAATTTTTTTCAACAACTCAACTATGAAAAAAACAAGAAGATTTGTAAAATAAATAAATAAATGAATATATACATGATAAAATCTACTTTGAGGGAATTTTTAGGTTCTTAATATATATAATTTAACCCAAAAAAAATCGAAGGGTCCCCAGTCAATCAATACTGGCCCGAATTCAATAGGATTGGGTTCACATTGAAAAACAAAAAGAGAATACGAGAAATAACATATTTTTGAAACTTTTGAAGTAAATAACAAGTTTTGAAAATCTTTATAATAAATAACAAATTTACAGTGTAAATAACTTTTTATTGTATAAATGAAAATTATTGACAGTGTGAACATGGGGTAAATAATTTTTTGCACCTTAAATCTATTTATTGTGTTAATAAAAATGATTAATAGTGTAAATAAAATAGTAAATAAAATATTCACCATAAATCTAATATTTACTATAAATATTCTCAAACATGTATTATCATTATTGGTTTTGAAAAATTGCTATTTACTACAATTTTTGAAAAACAAAGAGCAAAGAGAATTTATTGGCTATATGTATCAATATTGTTGGTACATATACACTATTTTTACAATTGATTGTGTCTAGTTTGCTTTTTTTTTTTTTTTTTTTGGTGAATGAACAGGGTCAAAAAGACCTAAAAAAACACAAAAACACAAAAGGCTAATAATGACACAATCTTGGGGTAGAGACCCTAATTATTTTTTTTTTAGAATTCTACGTAGATCAAATGGAAGGTCAACAGCAAGAGTTATAGATGATCATCAAGCGACAGCTAAGTAAGCAAGCCAATCAGCAGCTCTGTTACCCTCTCTGTAGATGTGCGAAATAGATACAGTCTAGTCCTTCTCTAACCAACCTTGAATGTCTGCCAACAGTCTAGTGAGTATCCCTCAAACTCCAGAAAAAGAGCAAATGAGCTGAATACACATGAGAGAATCCAAGTCAGCTTCGATCTTTTTGAAACCATATGTCCATGTGAGGTCCAATCCTAAGACAAGCGCCCAAGCTTCAGCTTCTAGGGCTGTGCCAAAGCCTACCAGCTTAGAAAACCTGAAACACTCGTTATTTTAACGAGTATAATTTTGTAAAAAATCATATGAATAAAAGTCACTTTAGCATTTTTTTTACTAAGTCTCTGCAATAAATATTTTAAATCTACCTATCACTCATTTCTACCAACCTTATCCCGCTGCATAAATGCTTAATTAAGTAGCCTCAACTACTTACAGACATAGAATTAATTCACTTCAACTACCAGGAGACATTGATATTTTTCTCAACCACCTTTTTAATGCTTCCTTCATCTTCTTCTACAACTTGCCCCATTTGTCCCCTCAATTATGTTGACATTATTTGCTAAAAGTCTCCATGGGAGATATGATAATTTTTTTTTAATGCTCATTTAATTCTCTCCCGCTCCTCAATTATCTTGATGCCTATTTATTCAACCATCACCACTCTTTTCTCTAGTTTCTCATTCTCTCCTTTCTCACTTCAAATTTTCAACTAAAAACACAAAGCATAAAGCTCTCTTTGCAACCACGACAACTATAATTTTCAGCCACGTTTAAAGCCGTTTTTGAGTCAATTTAAGCTTGATTCTTAACCCAAAATTTTGGTTTTTTTCAAAGGAGTTTTGAGGTAGGTTTTCTTTAATTCAAACTTGGTTTTAATATGTGTTTTCTCCATGTTTAATGCATGATTTTCGTATTCCAAGTTCATGCAAATTTTTAGTTATGTTAACATGCATATTTGAGCATTTATGAGCAAAAACTTGAGTCTTGAGTTAAAACCCACAACCAACCTTTATTTTAGTTTGACAACAATGTTAGAAACATGTTAAGAATGTTTAGAACTAGTTTCCATAGCTCTATGGTTAATGCTTTAAAGT
>CAMOHE010027510.1:0-11502 GCA_946598075.1 Artocarpus hirsutus
TCATGTTGTTGAATATGCTCATTATGTATCTTTGAAATGTTTTCTAGAGCGTAACAAAGTCCAAATGGCATATGCCGAAAAGCATAAGTACCAAAAGGACATGTAAATGTGGTCTTTTCTTGATCTTCTAATGTTATCTCTATCTAATCATATCCTAAGCATCTGTCGAGAGAGCAATAGAAAAGATGACTAGTGTAGATGGGTTTTCCTACAATTAAATTGTTGAAATTTTGAATCAAGTAATCGGGAACTTGGGCCCTCAAATCACTGTTAGATGGACCTGTCTACTTAGATATGCACACAAGATTAGAATTAAATGAAAGAAATAAAATAGAAACAAAAGAACACGCCAGATTTATAGTGGTTCACTCTGTTAATGAAGAGCTACGTCCACTGTAGTTCACTATAAAGTTTTCTTTGTACAAATTACAATGCTACAAGGAAGTTGGAATAGATGAGAAAATAATCTGGCAAGGTGCCTCTCTCTTTTTTTCTATATCCTTTTCCGAAGCTACCTCTTCGCTATATATAGACTATGGAATTGAAACGTGGTCATTAACCGTCAGGTGGAGTGGAGTAATGCTTCGTAAGTAACTGTGATACTAGGACACATGTCGATTGATGATTTGCTACAGAAACCACTACTTTCTTATATTCCGGTCATGTACTCAACGTGTGTTAAACATTAGAACCTGCTATCTGTCGAACCGATACGAACGATCCGGACGAGCGGTACCCAGAATCGAATAGTCGGTTCAAGAAACCAATTCCAACAAATGAATCGAATAATCGATTCGATCGTGTGACCTGTGCGAGTCGCTCGATCAACATTGTTGGGCCGCCAGGGCCCATGGTCAATTTGGGCTTGTCCGAATTGTACCCCAACAGTTAGCCCCCCACTCTTTAGTCTCATGTTATAGACTACAAGAGTGAAGACCTGATTCTGAAATCGACTGCACGTGACTTGGACGTCTCTTCACCTGTGTCAGAATCATGACTTTCTCTTGGGAAAATGCTACAATTAATTTACCGCAACACGTGTCGGCACGCCATTGGTGATTCATTAATAATCACTGCGACGTTGACGTACATGTCGGATTCGAAAAGGCACTGCCTTGGTTTGAGCGGGAAGCTGAACAGACGCATTACCCTAGCCTTTGGATCAGATTGATTTGAAGCGATCCTAACCGTCGAAGTGGTGCTCTGGAAGGTACATAATGCGTCTGTCCTTTTCCTCCCATTCATTTCTCTCTTTTGGATTTCCAGTTTCTCTCTATTGGACTTTTAGGGCGATTTTTTTCCCTTTTTCCTCAGTTCCTTCAGATTCTTCAAGCATTAGGGCAATTTTTTTCCCTTTTTCCTCAGTTCCTTCAGATTCTTCAAGCAAGATTTTTTCCTTTTTCTTCTTTTTCTTGCAATTTTCCTTTCATAATCTTGTTCTTCTCCTGATTTTGAGCTTTTCGATGCTAAACACGCAACATTTTTCGGAGAAAATCAGTGACTGCTAGGGTTGTTTGGCTGTATCGATCGTAAAGTATTCAAGAACTATTTGAAGTTCTTTGGTTTTAGGGTTGCGTGTCCTTTTTGATCTTAGAAACCCTAGATTTCTTTCAGCAATTGTGTTTCATATAAATGTCAAAGTCAATGGCCATTACTTCGAGCTCCAGCGGTGGAGATGATCCTTGGTCGAGTGACGACGAAAGGAAAGTTGATGAAATGATTCGTCAGCAAAACCTGATCGAATCGAGCACAAGGACGGCAGGGGTTGAGATCGACGAAGCATCGAGTTGAGGGACAGGAAGGAATCAACCAGCTGGGCCCTCGAGGAGAACTGACGACGTCGATCCAATCGAAAGAAGGAAGTACGTCTCCCCAACCAAAGGGGTATCATTTTTCACAAAGAACCCAGAGTCTATTTTGACAGAGTTGGACCTCCAATCGATAAGGGCAAAGTACAGGGTTCCACTTGCCGTAGAGATTCGACTCCTTTATCCGGGCGAACATGCTGACACTCAAAACGATAACTGGTTTTGCATGTACAGTAAATGGTTCGAGCTCGGTCTCTGATTGCCCATCCCTGAATTCATATTAGAGACTGTCAGTCATTTCGACATTTCTTTGCCTCAGCTAATGCTGAACGAAATCCGGCTTCTGATAGCATTGATCGTTTTAATCGAAGAGGCTAAAATAGACTTCGACATATTCGACTTTCTTCGATGTTATTATTTAAAGCCAAATAGTAAAAACCCTGGTCGATTTTACTTTGTTTACCTACAGTCGAAGCAATGTATAGGGAAGTTTGCTAACGCGGATAGACATTGGGAAGAATGATACTTTTTTTATGTCGATCAACCGCGACTATTTCGAGCTTACTACCTAAATTTCTTTTCCATTTGCTTTTGGTCATATTGGTGAGTTTCAATCCTCGAGACTGTTTCAAACAGTAATTCCAACTGATCTCAAATATGTTTCTTTTTTATAGATTACGAGCTAAACCACCCAGCTCCAATTGGCGAGAGGTTCAAATCGAAACTTTAAGCACTGCTCGCACTAAAGGATTAGACTTGGGCTGAAATCTCAAAACCTGATCGACTTAGGAAGTTGTCGATTTGGAAGAATTTCAAGAGCATTCCTTTAGGTATTCCTATTTGATTTCCAAAACGAGTCGATTAGGTCTTCGTATGCCGCGGTGTACTTCATCGGCTATATAATCCGTCTAAATTTATTACCCCACATCTGACGAAGACGTTCATCTCGCAGAAGCCTCTTTATCAGCCATGAAGGTAACGTTACCTCCTTTGGGTGAGATGAGGAAGAAAAAACTAGTAGACAAGAAGTCGAAGAAAAGACGAGCTGAAGCTGGCGAGTCGTCAGCACCAAAGGAGACGACGCTATCGGTTGAACAGTCTGAACTGCCTCCTCTTCCACCGTTTGATATTCAGCCTCCTCCGTCGAAGAAAAGGAGAGGGATGGAGCCTCCTCTTTCAACCGAAGATGTACAAAGTTCGGCTTCGGAGAAGACGTTGGATGTCCCAGATGACGTTAGCGTTCTTCAAGGCAGGGAGGTTGCGGCGAGAGCGACAGTCAACTTCTATTTGAATAAAGACGAGGAGATCTTTGGGGGGAAACCATTTACATGGTTGTACAACGAGTCGGCTACTGCATTGGGATAGGTAAAATCGTAATTTTTACAAAATTCTATGGGTTCGTTCGAAGCAACTAACGCGACAACTTTGTAAACATGCAGGCTCTCATGTTCCACAATCTTTTTGCGAACAAGGCAGTGCATAAACTTGAAAGGAAGGCATCGAAGGTAAAAGAGCTTGGGGAAAAGCTTGAAGAGGTGAAGTTGCAGATGGACAGCAAACAGAGGGAGCTTAACGATGCTGTCGATGCGCTAAATAGGGCGAACAACAAGGTGTTGAACCTGTCGAGCAAAGTTCAGCTTTTGGAAGGAGAGAATGAAGGCCTAAAAGAGACGATATCCTCAAAAGACAAGGATATTGAAGAGATAAAGGAGCAGCTGCTCGAGGTCTATGGTACCTCTTCCTTCAAGGCATGACTTGAAGCCTTGATCGAATTCAAATCTGGCAAGCTTAGCGTCAATGCAATCGATGAGGAGATAAAGGAGCTCCAGGATGTGTTGTCGATGTACGATCTGGTTGTCGAAGTCGAATCTGACCACGAAGACGTCATCGTCGAGCCCCCTGCTCCCGAGTCCGAAGCTATAGGGATTCCATCTACCGAAGTCACTGATCTTTCGACCTTTGAGATAAATGAGCTCGAAGGTGATAAGCCAGCTGAAGGAGGGAAATTTTGAGAGAATTCAAACTTTCCTTCTTTTTTTTTTTTTTGTTGTAATAGTTTTATTTTGTTCAAGAGAAACTTCAGTTTATCAGTTGAAAAATTCAAAACTATACTTTCAAAATTTTTGTTATCACTTCAGGTTTATGCTTTTCGTGTCATTGTGTATTAGGAATCTTGATCTCTAATCGACAAAGAATAAATCGGATAATAAACAAAGTTTGCAACTGATTAGGCTAAATGAAATTAGTTTGAATTACGAACGAAGCATATGTCGTACTCATCGAAACGATTAAATGGATTAAAAATTGCAACTAACACAATTGCTCCATTAGTTCGGACCGACCAGTAGGATTTGGGTCGACATAGACAAACCAAAAATTAAGCCATGAAAATGACGTTGGGCGAATTTGGATTGATTTGGTCGAGTCTGAAGTTTGTCATGAAGATGATGTCTGAGAGTTTGAATCGATCTGGTCGAGTCCGATGTTAGCCATGAAGATGGCATTTGAGTTCAGATCGATTTGGTCGAGTCCGATGTTGGGCCATGAAGATGGCATTTGAGTTTGGATTGATTTGGTCGAGTCTGATGTTGGGCCATGAAGATGGCATTGGGTTCGGATCGATTTGGTCGAGTCTGAAGTTGCGAAAACTAAGTACTTATTCTTGAAAGCCAAACTTGAAAAATTTGTTAATTTATCGGGGAAATAAAATTCAAAATAATAAAGCGATTGCACTCGTTTATAACATATTCGAGCTGCCTACGTTTCCCGTGTACGGGAATCAAGTCAAACGTAGTTCAATTACATGGAAAAAGCAGAATCGAAACATTATAGATAGTACTTCCTCAAATGATTTGCATTCTAGCTTTTTGTTATGTAGGATCCATCCAGCTTCTCGAGTTTGTAAACTCCTTCTCGAACCACCGACCGTATTCGATAGGGTCCTTCCCAATTAGCCGCCAATTTTCCAATGTTGGCTTCTCTGGTATTCTAGAAGACTTTCCTAAGCATGAGTTCTCCTTCGACAAATCTTCTGGGCTTGACCTTTCTGTTATAATACCTGGCTGCTGCTTGCTGGTAGCATCCAAGGTGATAGAAAGCTCTGTCCCTCTTTTCATCGGTGAAGTCCAGCACATCCTGCATCATTTCATCATTCTTTACTTCGTTCAGCAAAGAGTAATCAACTCGAAGGTCCCATGTAACTATCTCAGCGGGAATAACGGCTTCTATTCCATACACCAACGAAAAAGGCAATTCACCAGTTGCCCTCCTTGGAGTCATTCGATAGGCCCACAGTACCATCAGGAGTTCCTCGACACATCGTCCTTTCTTGCTTCGAGTTTCTTCTTCAGATTTTTCACAATCGTCTTATTCGTCGCTTCATCTTGTCTGTTTCCTTGCGGGTATCTTGGCGTTGAGAAACTTAAAATAATTTTCCAATCTTGACAAAACTTCCTGAAAGATGATGAGAAGAATTGAGAGCCATTACTATCTCTCGTGGGACTCCGAATCGACAGATGATGTTCCTCCAAATAAATCTTTTGACGTCTCATTCTTTAACATCCGCAAAGGCTTCGGCTTCGATCCATTTGGAGAAGTAGTCAATAAGGATGAGAAAATACTTCACTTATCCGGGAGCTGGAGGAAACGGTCTGACAACTTCCATCGAGTACTTCATGAACGGGTATGGCAAACTGACTGATGAAAGCTCTTCTGCAGGTTGATGTATGATGGGGGCATGCCTCTGGCAGCTGTCGCATTTTCTGGCGAAGTTTTTGCAATCACTCTGCATCGTTGGCCAATAGAATCCTTACCTCTTCACCTTATTACACAATGACCTTCTGCCTGAATGATTTCCACAGGATCTTTCATGCACTTCTCTAATCACTTTCTCGATCTCATCTTCTCTGAGGCATCGGAGATAAGGTCCTGCGAAGGAGCGCCTATACAGCTTTCCATCTATTAGGCAGTATCGCGCAGCACGTACTTTGATCTTTCTCGAAGCCTGTCTATCGTCAAGGAGCCAACCTTCATTAATATACATTTGGATGGGGGTTCTCCAATCGTCTCTTGGATCCACATAGCTAGTTTCCTCAACCGGTGCAATGCTAGGGTTGTCAAGTAGTTCCAAAGGAATTAATCTCCTCTCGCTTACTTCGACTGATGATCCTAAGTTAGCTAGTGCATCGGCTCTGGAGTTATGTTTCCACGGTACGTGCTTAACCTCGAATTGATCGAATTAAGCTTTCAGCTTGTTAACCAAGCTTTGGTACAAATGCATCTTTTAGTCTCGTGCCACGAACTCTCCATTTACTTGATTAACGACCAGCATGGAGTCACTTTCCAGATGAAGTTTGGTAGCCCCCATTGTAGCAGCAAGCCTTGTTCCAGCTATCAGTGCCTCATATTCAGCTTCGTTGTTCGTAGCTTTAAATCTCAATCGAAAGCTTTGTTTGATTTCTTCACGAGTTGGCGACTTCAAAACTATCCCTATTCTTGATCCTTTCTCATTGCTCGATCCGTCGACCTGCACTATCCACAACTCCAATCCTCCGTTTTCGTTTCTGTAAGTTAGCTCAGCTACAAAGTCTGCTAGCACTTATGCCTTCAACGCTGTACGGGGCTTGTACTCGATGTCGTACTCTATCAGTTCAATTGCCCACTTCATCATTCTACTAGATACATCCGACTTGTAAAAAATTGCTCTCATTAGGTAGGATGACAGCACCACAATAGTATGTCCCTAAAAATACGGATGAAGCTTTCGGGCCGACATGACTGCTACGAGTGCAAGCTTTTCGACGACTGAGTACCTGGTTTCGACGTCCAAGAGCGAATGGCTCACGAAGAACACTGGCCTTTGAGTCCCTTCTTCTTCTCGAACTAGCGCTGAACTTACTACTGCCTCAGATACAGCAATGTATAAATAGAGCGGTTCGCCATCCCTTGGCTTCGACAGGATTGGTGGAGTGGTCAGATACCTCTTTAGTTCTTGGAAGGCCGCTTCGCACCGTTCGTTCTATTCAAACTTGGTATTTTTCTTGAGCAGCTGGAAAAAGGGTAGACATTTGTCTGAACATCTGACAATGAACCGATTAAGTGCTGCGACTCGTCCGGTTAATCTCTGGATTTCTCGCTTGGTCCTTGGAGAGGGCATCAATTGAAATGCTTTTATTTGGTCTAGATTTGCTTCGATTCCTCGCTTCTTCATGAGATACCCTAAAAACATGCCGCTCGTCACTCCGAAGGTGCATTTCTCCAGATTAAGCTTCATGCCATATTTTTTGATCACGTCGAAGCATTCTTGCAAATGTTGAACGTGGAGATCAGCCTGCAAAGATTTAACCAACATGTCATTGATATAAACCTCCATATTCTTACCAATTTCCTGTTCGAACATCATGTTCACAAGTCGTTGGTAAGTTGCTCCCACATTCTTCAATCTGAAAGGCATGACTTTGAAGCAGAAAATCCCTTGTTCCATTATGAAGGTTGTTTTCTCTTGGTCATCAGGGTGTAACAGGATTTGGTTGTAACCAGAGAATGCATCGAGGAAACTTAAAATCTTGTGTCCTGTTGTAGCATCGACGAGCCTATCGATGTGAGGCAACGGATAATTGTCCTTCGGGCAAGCTTCGTTGAGGTCGATGAAGTCGACACACATGCGCCATTTTTTATTTTTCTTCTTCACAATCACCACATTGGCGAGCCAATCGGGATACTGAACAAGGCGTATAAAGCCAGCTTCAAGTAATCTCCTTACTTGGTCTTTGATCACATTGTTCCGCTCGATTTCCAACTTCCTCCTTTTCTATCGGACAGGTTTATGCTCTGGGTCGACGTTCAATCAGTGGAATATTATGCTTGGGTCTATTCCAGGCATATCTACGCGAGAACATGCAAAACAATCAATGTTAGATCTAAGAAATTTGATTATTTGTCATTTAATACCCTCATCGAGCTACGATCCGATCTTCACTGTTCGTTTTTCATTCTCTGGGTGTATTTGTATTTTGTCAAACTGGTCCGAAATTGACTCGATGCGGCTCTGCTTATTTGCTTCATTCTACTTGTTCTGCTGTAATTGCTATAAAGCTTTTTTCTACTTCATTGCTGCGATGTAACAGCTTCTTACCGCCTCCTGGTTTCCTCGAATTTCCCAAACTCCTTGTTTTGTTGGGAACCTTATCAGCTGGTGGTATGTGGAAGGGACTGACTTCATGGCATGAATCCAGGGCCTCCCAAGAATTATATTGTACCCCGATGGACAATCCATGACCAGGAAATTGGTTAGTTTGTTCTCTCCTGCTGCGTAGACTAGAAGCTTGACCTTTCCAATTGCTGTGGTTGCTTCTTTGTTGAATCCGACTAGCGACGTCGGTGACTTCTCAATTTCTTCTTCTCCGATTTCCATTTCTTTTAGCGTCGAGAGGAAGAGAATATTGGTGGAACTCCCGTTGTCAACCAGAATCCTGCTTACTTCACAATTTGCGATGTTTAGTTTAATAACTAATGCATCATCGTGTGGCGAGTCTAGCCCCACCATCTCGTTACTATGAAACAAAATTTTGTATTCAAGATGATCGTTATGAGCAGTGCTCGTGGTTGCTGTATTCGCCTTTCTTTGATAGGACTTCATCTGATTGATCAAATCACCGCTGAGAACCGAGCCTCCATAAATGGCTCCTATTACCTTCCTTATTGGGGGTGGTGGTGGTGTCTTCTCTTCGGTTTACTCATTCCTTCGCCCTCTTCGGTCCTTGTCGAGCCCATATGTCCTCCTCCCCCTTTCTGAGAGATACTCTCTCAGATGACCTTTCTTGAGAAGCTCCGCAATTTCTGATCGCAAAGCTTTGCAGTCGACCATCAAGTGCCCTGTATCTCTGTGAAACTCGTAGTACTTCGACTTATCTCGTGAATGGCTCGCAGGCAACTTGCCAGGCCATCGGAAGTCTTTTCCTTTTAGTTGAGCGACTAGTTCCGATGGCGATATGCTTAGGGCATATTTGGGTGGTAATAGAGGCCTTGTTGTGGATCAAGGCTTGTCGTCTTTCCGCCTCCATTCTCTTCTTGGTGGTGTTCTCGTCCGTCCTTGTCGATTTGGTTGGTGTTGCTACTTTTGGTTCCATCTGTTCTGACCTTTTGTCCTTGTGAACTCTCGTTCGCACCTTTCGTTTTCTTCCTCCAGGTCGATCCAACCTTTAGCTTTATTCAGCGCTTCCTGGATTGTCTATGGGTAGTCGAAACAAATGCTGTTTTTGAAGGATGACCTGTGCAAGAGTCCATTCTTCCGTGCTTCTCGGGCTATTCCATCTTCCAAATCCAAAATCTTGAAGAGAGTTCTGCTAAATCTTTTAATATAAGCCCGTAACGGCTCGCCTGGGCTTTGGATAACAGACCATAAATCTTTGGTCATTTTTCTTGTTTTAATATGCACCGAATATAATTTGACGAATTGATTTGCTAGTTCCTCAAAGCTATCTATCGATCCCGTCCTGAGGTTGTTGAACCATCGAAGGGCTGGGCCTTTGAGCGATTGTGTGAGCAGCTTGCACATCATGTCGTCGAGGATCGAGTCTGGGATGCTTGTAGCACTAACAACGTTCTTGTACTGTAGCAGGTGGTCTTTAGGATCTGAGGTTCCATCGAAGCAAGCGAACACGATGTTTTTGTACTTTGGAGGTACTATTGAAGTGATTCTCCTCGTCAGTGGAGTATCACGAATGCTTTTGGAGATGTCATCCAACGCCGGGGTTTTGCTCGTGGTCTTAGAAACCTTCTTGTCAATTTTTTCTTCTACGAATTTGGAGTTCTGCTCGAGCATTTCTCTCATCATGGATTGATTCGACTCCGGGGTCAGCAGATTGACAGTTGGTTCTTCTTTTCAGACCGTCGGTTCGATTCCTTCGTTTCTTTCTGTGTCTTCGTTGCGAAGTCTGCATTCCACATCGACGTTTGCTGTAGTTGGAATCTTCGTAGCTGTGCCAGCTGCCGCTGTTGTTGGTGCTGGAGTCGATGTTGAGTTTAGCGGCTGCATTCTTCCGATCGGGCTGTGAGTTCATTGTTGTCTTCCTGGTTGTGGGGTGTGAAATTGCCACTGTGTTGTTGAAGCGGCTGGAAATGTTGAATACCCGTAATACGGGTAATAATACGACTGCGAAGCCGTCTGAGAGTTTTGATAGCTGATTTGGCTTCTCAAAGCCAAGTTCTCGCTACTCAATTGTTCCAGCCTCTTGTCTTGTTCTTGAGAGAGTGCTGTTTGTTCCTGGAGTGTTTTCTTCAGTGTCTCCACCTCTGCTACAAGAGTTTCCATGTGTCGGTCTTGGGTTGTCCTTTCGGGCTTTTCCACCGCTGTTTCCAAAATGCGCTGGTTGTCCATGCTGTCTGCCATTTGAATCCGAGTCTCTAGATCCTGGAGTTGATGACTTGATGGCCCCACGGTGGGCGCCAAACTGTAGATGGGTTTTCCTACAATTAAATTGTTGAAATTCTGAATCAAGTAATTTGGAACTTAGGCCCTTAAATCGCAATTAGATGGACCTGTCTACTCGGATATGCACACAAGATTAGAATTAAATGAAAGAAATAAAACAGAAACAAAAGAACACGCCAGATTTATAGTGGTTCACTCTGTTAATGAAGAGCTACGTCTACTGTAGTTCACTATAAAGTTTTCTTCATACAAATTACAATGCTACAAGAAAGTTAGAATAGATGAGAAAATAATATGGCAAGGTGTCTCTCTCTTTTTTTCTATATCCTTTTCCGAAGCTACCTCTCCGCTATATATAGACTATAGAATTGAAACGTGGTCATTAACCGTCATGTGGAGTGGAGTAATGCTTCGTAAGTAACTGTGATACTGGGACACGTGTCGGTTGATGATTTGCTGCAGAAACCACTACTTCCTCATATTCCGGTCCTGTACTCAACGTGTATTAAACGTTAGAACATGCTATCCGTCGAACCGATACGAATGATCAAGACGAGCGGTACCCTGAAAGAATCAAATAGTCGGTTCGAGGAACCAATTCCAACTAACGAATCGAATAATTGATTCGATCGTGCGACCTGTGCGAGTCGCTCGATCAACATTGTTGGGCCGCCAAGGCCCATGGTCAATTTGGACCTGTTCGAATTATGCCCCTACAACTAGTTACACATTCTAAGATTTAATCAATGAATAGGAGTAGGAAATGGTATTTTCAAGTGGTATCATTTAACTTATGACACTCAATGCACATTCGCCATCCAGTGACAACTCTTATAGGAAAAAAAGGTCTCTTTTTTAATTCTTTATCACAGTTACACCTGATTTCTTAGGTATAACTTGAGTTGGACTGAGCCATTTACTATCTGTAATGGGCTAAATGATACCCACATTTAACAATTTTAAAATTCTTTACTAATTTTTTCATTGTTGGGTTTAACCTTCTTTAGGGGTCTTTTCTTGAGTTAGCACTTTCTTCCAATTGAATATGATGTGAGAAAATTAATGGACTAATACCCTTTATATTAGCCATTATCCAACCTAATATAGTTTTGTGATCAAGCATCATGTTGATCAATCATTGCTCTTATGATTCCTCAAGTTTGGATGAAATGATTATAGGAAAAAGAGTCATCTGCTCCCAAGAATGTATGTTTCAGTCCTTCAGGAAGTTGGGCTAACTTAACTTTTGGGATTTCTTTAGTG
>CAMOHE010027513.1:4010-15411 GCA_946598075.1 Artocarpus hirsutus
TCCCTACGAATTTTTTATTTCCCACCCAAGATTCTTGGGATAGAACCTCAGTTTTAATTCAAATAACCCAATAGAGAAGTTATTTGATTAAAATAATCATATCTAGATAATCTCTAGGAAAATAAATATTCCTGATAATTCAATAAGTTTATCTTGAATTAATTTATTCAAAATTAATCCAACGGATAAACATACATGAATTATCTGATCTTGATAATTCAACAAGTTTATCTTGAATTAATTTTTCATAAAATTTATTCAACCAAAAAACACACATGAATAATCTGATCTTACCAAATTTCAGCCAATTTGATAATTTGACATAAGTCTCCAATTATTGGAAAAGCATGCTGTATCATTACAAGATTTATTATGAGCTAGCAAAAGGGGCCTGATGGACCTATATAGTTCAAGCTCCCAATAATTATGAAACCCAATATCCCAAATATATATTTTATAATTATCAACTCTAACGCTACTCCACTAAGAGCTTAGAGCTGCACTCTCAAAATATATAGAATTATAAAGCCCGTATAGCTAAGTCTACAAGACATATCATAATGTATAGTATCCCAATAGGATTATCCATAATCAACTTAAGGATAAATTTTGTCTTATATTCCCAATTATTTTTCTCTTACGTTCCATTATCTCACCGTAGGAAAACTTACCATCTAAAGACAGCATATTATTTGGTTACACCTATGTATCCAAATAGTTGAGTACTCCAGTTTTTCAATTACAAGATAATGCATATAAGAGGATATCAACTACTCTAGAAGAGGAGCTATGGATTCCATATTTATGAATAAGAGGTCTATGCTATCAAGAGTCATGCCTCCAATGTACCAGCATGCGTACCAACATAAAATATGGATGTCACCCTTTGGTACATCAAAAGATATAAGTCAAGACAATGGGCCTATTATTTATCTTAGGATTAAGATACAACACATATGATTGTCTAAAGTAAATTGATTTGCCAAGACTGAATTATTAATCTAAATCAATTCACTTTATGTCCCTATCCAACACATTGTCACCTATGACAATGTGCCAACATTTCTATTCACGAAGTCCACCTCCGATGGCCAAGACAAACCATCTCTCATTAGGGATATAGACAACATAACAATCTTTGCATGAATAAAGCACCCAACTTTATTCTCTCGATTGCGGATCTTATGATTTAGACCTTCACCTTAAGAATCGCGTCTTTTGCATAATCTGTCCATCATATGTCCAATTCATAAATGTTTAGATTGACAGTCTTAGACTTTTGTTTGCTTATCATACATTTAACAAATATGAACATAGAGAGGACAAGATTTGATAAATAAATAATAAATAAATTCTTTATTGATAAAAATGTCAGCAAAAACATATTATATTTTTACTCCTTAGGGCATACATATCTAACATTATGAGTGGAGGGGATCATATTTGAGTGGTAGGAGATAAGGCTACGGTGGTATTCTTGTAATTACAAGATGGGGGCTTCCACTGTAGGAGGATTTTCTAACATGAGTGATGGTTGGTGTGTGGTGAGAACTAGGTGGGATGTTTTGATTAGGTTGTGTAAACGGTTGAGGTATGGTTGCATTTGGTGGATTGGGGTAAGTTGGTTCAAGTGTTGGGTTAGGGAGGACCAGATTAGGAAATGGATCCACTAGGGATTCTTTTGTGGTAATGGATTGAAATGGAAAAACATTCTCATGGAAGATAACATCCCTAGAGATAAACACCTATTGAGACTGAATATCTAGTAATTTGTACCCCTTAACGCCTATGGGATAACCAAGTACCACACATAAATGAGCTTATGCCTGGAATTTAGTTCGGTGATCTTGGAGGGTGGATGCAAAGGCCAAATAGACAAATACTCGAAACGAAGAGTGATCAACTGAAGATTTGCAAAAAGCTTGATGAGGGGTCCTAATTTGAAGTAGTGAGGAAGGAGTTTGATTAATCAAATAAGTGGCAGTGAGTATGCACTCATTCTAGTATTGAATGGGAATGCATGACTGAAAGTACAAAGCCTGTGCCATATTCAACATGTGTTGATGCTTTCATTCCACCATAGAATTCTGTTGAGGAGTATCTATGCATGAAAACTAATGCAAAACACTATGTTCACAAAAAAGTCAGTGAATGCTAACTCTTTGGCATTATTAGATCTGAGCTATTTGATTTTCTTATCAAATTAAGTGTCAATCATTGAAAAATCTGGAAATTACATGAGCCACATTTGGCTTATGTTTGAGTAAGAAACCTGTAATGCTCCGAAATTAATTAAATGTTATTAATATGTAAAATAGTAAATTAGTATGCCGTAATGAATATTTTAAACTTAATTTGATCATTTTGTAAGTTTTCAGATTTAAATTGTTTTAGATAATTTTAATGATTTTTAATTACTCTTAATCATTTTAATTGTTATTTTGGACTTTTGAAATAAAACAATTAATCAACATGTCTGTTTTACAAAACTGTGGGCGGCACATCGTTTTCATATAGTGAAACCGCCCATTTTTCCCTTTATTTAAACTCTCCGTCTCTTCCTCTCTCCTCACTCTCTTGCCCAATCTCTTTCTCCTCACTCTTTCTCTCCCTTGTCACTCCCTCTCACTCTGCCTCTCTTTCTCTCTCCTTTTTCTCCCAAAATTTTGAATCAAAATTTTAAACTTAAGCTTTGGATCAGTAGATTAAAGGCTTCGGAATGAGATTTAGCAACCACAAATACAATTTGAAGCTTGAATTTGAGGTTAGTTTCGAAATTCCAAAACTTTTTCAATTTTTTCAAATTTTCTTGCATTTTGAAATCTAAGCTTTTCTAAGCCTAGAAAACCTTCAATCTAGGTTAGAGGAACTTAGAATAACTAGAATATAAACTTTGTTTGATCAAAAACGGATTTAAATCAAGATTTTTTATTTTTCTCTATTTTCTCTATTTTTAGATTTTTTTAAAAAAATTTTGTCTAAATCTTATTTTAAAGCATTAAAAAGTAATCTACTATGTTTTTCTATCAATTATGATCATTACCCATGCCTGAGAATTGAGAAAAACATGTTGAAATGGAGATTTGGTCTGGGAGGCCAAATTCCTGTACCTAAAAAATTTTAAATTTTTCCAGATTGACAGGCCGAAATTCATGTTCGGTAGGTTAAATTTATGCGTTTGGATTGAAATTCTGACTTTGTATAATGATTTTATAAACTTAAATGGCATACTAGGACACCATGAGATGATTTAGTAACATAGAATATCTCACACTAGATACTAATAGACCTAGTTTCCATTTAAGGTTGTGTGTGGATCTATGGGGTTAACGTATAGCGGACCGGGATTATAGTGTGAGACACCGACACGAGTATTGAGGTAAGACTTCTACCCCTTTTCTTTGGTAATCTGATTTTAAAATGATTTTGGCCTAAAAGGGATTTTTATCAAATGTTTTCAATAACTGATTGAAAGAGGATTTTTATTGACTGTTTTTACAAACAGTAGATTAAGATAGTTTTCATAATAAATCTCATAATAAATGTAAATTATTATATTTGATAAAAGGAGATTTTAATAATCATAGAAAGATATATATAATTATATTTAAGGGCATGATGCTATATCAGAGATCGGGTCGTTTAGTGCGCGACCTTGGAGGTAGGTCCCGAAACCCAGTTGGGCCACTATGGTGGTGAATTACATATGGTTTGCCTAGGAAAAGAAAATGATATTTTTCTGGTCGACCTATTTAAACTGTTTTGGTAAGGAAAGATTTTATTAAATTTTCATCTATTTATTTATTTATTCTAGTTCATTTTCTATATATTTATTTGAATAATGAAATTTCTTTGGAAATTAAAATGTTTTAAAAATATTGTCCTACTGAGCCTTTCGCTCAGATTTTATCTGTTTTAAAATCTTTTCCCTCTAGGTGGATATCAGCTTAGGATCAGAGAAGAGTCCGTTGACCGAACTTGCAACCAGTAGAAGATTTGGGTATGTTGTAGTACAAATAATTCAAAGCATGTATAAATCTTAACTTGCTCTTTTATTCTAAACTATGGTTGTAACTTGATATTGTTAGTACTATATGTGTGCACATGATGTGGGTTAGTGGGGCCCATTCTCGCCTCATCTTATATTTTTATTAGTATTTCATTATTATTTCCTTATTGCATATTTGTTATCCTCGTTTGTTCGAATATCGTAATTGCTTGCTTTAGATAAAAGGTTTTAAAATTTTCACATTTTTATAAATAAACTCCTTAATTCTTGAACCGATGTTTTAACTAAATTTCTAATTAATTAACTTAATTAAACTGCCATGTCACCTTCCGTACTCTGGGGCATGATAGAATGGTAAGAGTTCAAGGTTATGAACCATGAAAATTGTACACACATAGGTACGACAATGAAATACCACTGACAGTCCAAATTTTGTTTCCAAAAGTGAGAGAATGGCACCTAGACGATGCTTGACAGCTGACGTTGAGTTCGAAAATGATGAGGGCATGATGAGGGCTATGTTTGTTGCATTTCGGCAGATGGCAGCAAGGGCAAGACTGGATGATTTAGAGGCTAGTCGTTAGCATACATACTTTAAGGAATTCCAACAAGCATCTGTGCCAACTTTCGATGAAACTGGGGACCCGTAAGTGGTGGAATACTGGTTAGATTTGATCGTGAAGCATCTGGATACTCTTGGCATGCCAGTGGAATATCTTGTGGAATTTACAGTGTACAAGTTCAAATGTAGTGCTAATACTTGGTGGAAGCAAGCAAAGCACCTGAAGAATAATGGTAACGTTAGTTGGGATAGGTTTAAGGAGCTGTTTTACGATCGGTACTTTCCGTAGGGATATAGGGACCAAAAGGTAGTAGAATTCTATAGGTTTGCTCCCTCTATAGTGGCATCGAACTGTGAGAAGTGCATTAAATTCCAAGACAAACTTAAAGCCCCTATTCAATGATAGAAGGTTGCCCTACGACTCAAGAACTTTAGAGAGCTTATGTCAACAGCAATATCAGTGGAGAATGATTACATACAATGCTATGAGAATCCAACCAAGATGTCGGGAGGACCACAAAGAAGCGGCAAGAGGAGCATCAATAGTCGAGTGAATTCGAGAAAGAACAAACAGGGTGGTGTGACATATCAAGAGGAATTGTCCATTCATCTAGTAGCGGGCGCAGCAGCCCCTATAGCTTTCATTGCCATTATTGCCAACAACCGGGACATATCAAGAGGAATTGTCCATTCAGGAGTGCTCACCTAGGAATTCAGATTGGAGAAGGAGCTAGTCGTTAACCTTAGCCTCAGACTCTACCTCAGCTTCAGCAGTACCCTCAGCTTCCATTCCATCAGTCTCTCCTCAGCAACTGCCATATTCAGCACAAGGACACCAACCATAAAACTTTTAGCTTAACATCCCTCAATATCGAGCGCCGAGTGCAGCCACCATTATCGTAGCAGTATCAGCCAACTAACCCAAGATCTAGTGGTGTTGGTAGAGGTAAAGGAAAAGCTCCAGTACATGTTCACATGATGACATCAGGGAGTTCAGATGCCCAGACTAGTAATGCGGTTGTCGATGGTACGATTATGATTTCTCAATCCTTAACACACATGTTATTTGATACTGGTGCCACCCATTCTCTCATTTCGAGCTCTTTTGTACATACCTTGGGATTAGAGATAGAAGAGTTTGACAAACCCTTAGTTATAGCTTCACCCTTGAGGCGGGTGTGTGTGAATAGTGTTTGTAAAGCTTGTAAGATAAAGATTGGGATGAAGTTTTGAAAAGTGATTTGATTGTAATCCCCATGAGTTTATATGATATAATCCTAGGGATGGACTGGTTGTCCAAGTATAATGCAGTGGTAGACTGTCAACTTAGGAAAGTAACCCTAGTGTCCGATAGGGGGATGGCGATCACTTACTAGGGTGGTGGTGATTGACTGATGAGTGAGCGTCTTGTAAGGGCGTGTCTCAGAGGGCAAAAGAACGCAGCTTGTTATGCTTTTCTCATGAACCTATAGAAGGAGAGTCTAGCGCCTTGAGTAGAAACGCAGCATTCCCAATGGTAGATGAATTCAAATATGTCTTCCCTGACGAGTTGCCAGGATTACCACCACATCGGGAGATCAAATTTGGTATTGAATTGCTTCCAGGAACAGCATCGATTTTCGTAGCACCTTATCGGATGGTGCCGGTAGGGATGAAAGAACTCATAAAGCAACTTCAGGAGCTTGTTGATAAGAGATACATCCAGAATAGTACATCACTGTGGGGAGCACTGGTTTTGTTTGCAAAGAAGCATGATGGAATCCTCAGGTTATGCATAGATTATAGATAGCTGAATCGGGTCATGGTGAAGAATAAGAATCCTTTGCCCAGGATCGACAAGTTGTTTGATCAGTAAGGAGGTTCGTGATATTTCTCAAAGATAGATTTAAGGTCAGGGTATCATCAACTCAGGATTAAGGAAGAGGACATTCCCAAGACAGCTTTCAGGACTCGGTATGGACATTTCAAGTTTCTGGTGATGCTGTTTGGATTGACGAATGCTCCGACAGCCTTCATGGATTTGATGAACAGAATATTCAAGCCTTACTTGGATCAGTTCGTGATCGTGTTCATTGACGACATCTTGGTTTATTTGAGGACTTGGGAGGAGCATGAGCAGCATCTCAGAATCATGTTGTAGACTTTACGGGAACATCAATTGTATGCCAAGAAGGAAAAGTGTGAGTTCTGGTTGACAGAGGTCAAATTTCTGGGTCATGTCATCTTTGAGCATGGCAACTTAGTTGATCCATCAAGATAAAAGCCATAGTGGAATGGGAACGACCAAGGAACGTGGTAGAGATTCGTAGTTTTTTAGGACTTATAGGATATTATAGGAAATTTGTAAAGGATTTCTCAAAGATAGCAGCACCGTTGACAAGACTAATCAAGAAGAATGTCAGGTTTGAGTGGGATGAAGAATGTGAGCTCGCTTTTCAAGAATTAAAGAATCGGTTGACCTTAGCTCCAGTATTGATCATTCCCAGTAGCGATGAGCCGTACGAAGTTTATGTAGATGCCTCAGGACATGGGCTTGGATGCGTATTAATGCAACATGGACGCATGGTAGCGTACGGATCAAGACAGCTATGACTTCACGAGCGAAACTACCCTAGTCATGTGTTAGAGCTTGCGGTATTTATTCACGTGCTGAAGATTTGGAGATGTTATTTGTATGGGGTGACATTTTAAGTTTTCTCCGACCACAAGAGTTTGAAGTATTTATTTACTCAGAGGGATTTGAACTTGAGGTAGCGAAGGTGGATGGAATACATGGAGGATTATGAATTCATGCTATAGTACCATCCTGAGAAAGCTAATGTAGTCGCGAATGCGCTCAGTCAGAAGTCTTAAGGGATACTTGCATGTTTGGCTCTTCAAGATTGGAAAAGAGACGCAATAGTGAGTGAACATGGGCTACAGTATTGTGAAGACTACGATTGCGTTTGCGCGTACCACATAGAGACGACCCCAGCTCTTGTTTAGATGGTGAAGTAGAATTAGTGGCAAGACCAGCATCTTTAAGGAATCTGGAAGCGAATTTAAAACGGAGAACAGTTTGAAGAATGGAGAATACATATGGATGGATCCTTATACTTCAGAAAGCGTCTAACAGTTCCAGTAATCGCAGAAGTGATGAAGATCGTAATGGATGAAGCCCATAAGTCTTAGTTTGCCATTCACCTAAGAAGCACGAAGATGTATCGTGATCTAAAGAGGCAATATTGGTGGAGAGGTATGGAGAAGGATATTTGGGAATACGTGGCCAAGTGTATGACTTGTCTTTAGGTGAATGCCGAGCATCAGAAGCCAGTAGGTCAGCCTCAACCGCTTCCTATTCCAGGGTGGAAATGGGAACATATCACGATGAATTTTCTTACCAGATTGTCGAGGACGGAGCAAAGACATGATGCGATTTGGATCGTGGTCGACATGTTGACGAAGTTAGCTCATTTCATTCCGTTCAGGACGACATGTTCGAGGAGGATTATCTAGGAATTGTATCTGCAGAACATAGTAAGATTGCACGGAGTTCCTTTGTCCATCACATCAGATAGAGACACTAGATTCAATGCCAAGTACTGGAGGAGCTTTTAGGAGGCTTTAGGTATATATTTGAATTTTAACATAGTGTTTCATGCTCAAACTGACGGGCAATCTGAGCTGGTTATTTAGATTCTCGATGACATGTTGCATGCTTGCGCATTAGACTTCGGCGGGAACTAGAAGAAGAATTTGCATCTAGCGAAGTTCGTATACAACAACAGCTATCAATTGAGTATCGATATGGCACCGTTTAAAGCACTATATGGATGACCGTGTCGATCACTGGTTTGTTGGGCCGAACCAAAAGATAGAGTTATTCTTGGGCCAAATGAGATTCACGATAGCAATGAGAAGATCGCCGTAATTCAAAATCGATTGAAGGCAGCTCAAAGGCGACAGAAGAGTTATGCGGATAGAAGACATCGACCCTCGGAATTCCAGGTAGGAGACTTTGTACTCTTGAAGGTATCACCTCACAAAGGCATTTCGCGATTTGAAGTAAAAGGAAAACTCACACCAAGAAATGTTGGACCGTTCGAAATTACTCAACACGTGGGTGTGTTTGATTATCGACTCAACCTTCCTTCGAAAGTTTCACATGTTCATGTCGTATTCCACGTTTCGATGCTTTGAAAGTGTCCACCTGAGTAGGATAAGATCATTTCATTCCAAGACAGACAGATTCAAGAAGACATGACGTATGAAGAAGTGCCGATCTAGATCATCGATCGTAAAGTGATCAGTTTGCGTCGTCGTGAGATCCCATTAGTTAAGGTCGTGTGGCAGCATCATAGGGTTGATGAAGCCACTTGGGAATTAGAGTCGAGTATGTGGGAGTTGTATCTGCATTTGTTTTGTTTTTGAATCGATTTGTAAATTTCGAGGACGAAATTTCCTTTAGGAGTGGAGAGTTGTAATGCCCCAAAATTAATTAAATGTTATTAATATGTAAAATGGTAAATTAGTGTGCCATAATGAATATTTTAAACTTAATTTAGTCATTTTGTAAGTTTTCAGATTTAAGTTGTTTTCGATAATTTTAATGATTTTTAATTACTCTTAATCATTTTAATTGTTATTTTGGACTTTTGAAATAAAACAATTCGTCAAAATGTCTGTTACAAAACTATCGGAGGCACATGGTTTTCATATAGTGAAACCGTCTATTTTTCCCTCTATTTAAACTCTCCCTCTCTCCTACTCTCCTCACTCTTTCTCTCCCTTGTCTTTCCCTCTCACACTGCCTCTCTTTCTCTCTCCTTTTTCTCTCAAAATTTAGAATCAAAATTTTAAACTCAAGCTTTGGATCAGTAGATTGAAGGCCCGTGAACAAGATTAGTGACCAAAAATGCAATTCGAAGCTTAAATTTGAGGTTAGTTTCGAAATTCCAAAACTTTTTTAATTTTTTCAAATTTTCTTGCAATTTGAAATCTAAGCTTTTCTAAGCCTAGAAAACCTTCAATCTAGGTTAGAGGAACTTAGAATAACTAGAATATAGACTTTGTTTGATCAAAAATGGATTTAAATCAAGATTTTTCATTTTTCTCTATTTTTCTCTATTTTTGGATTTTTTCAAAAATTTTGTCTAAATCTTATTTTAAAGCATTAAAAAGTAATCTACAATATTTTTCTATAAATTATGACCATTACCCATGCCTGAGAATTGAGAAAAACAGGTTAAAATAGAGATTTGTTCTTAGGAGGCCAAATTCCCGTGCCTAAAAATTATAAAATTTTTTCAGATCGGTAGGCCAAAATTCTTATTCGATAGGCTGGATTCATGAGTTCGGTAGGTCGGATTCATACGACTGGCAGGCCAAACCTGGAAAAGTTTGGCCGTCCATACTTGATTTTTCGTCAGGCCAAACTTTGTAGTTTGGCTGGCCGAAATAGGGGACCGATAGGCCGACTGGTTATTGGAAAAATAATATGCAGCGGAATTTTAAAAATTTTAAATCAGAGTATTTTCCAAAACACAAGTTTGACATGCTATATGTATAAATTAACCTGATCTTACTGACCTTGTATACGCCGAAAAGCTCCCAAAATCTGTGTAGAGAAGTAACGTTCCAGAAGAACCTCAACCAACTGGTCTTCTTTGCTATTCTCTATCCACGATCGGAGTGAGTGTGGGCTCACACGTACAGCTCTTCCCTAAGGTGACTCTCTTTCCAACCAATTGAGAGAACCCAAAGCTAGTGTTCGTGATTTGTGAACAAGAGCTCTCAGGGAGTTTCAGATTCTCACCAGTAGAGTATCACTCTTAATCTCTCTATTGATCTAAATAACTCATTAGACTCACTCCCTATTTATAGAGGTTGGGTCTAGGGTCCTTCCTTATCAGATAAGGTCTCAAAAATTTGAAACGGAATCAAATTTGGGTCAATATCGGATAAGATACGTGTAAAAACACGTGAAAATGTGCGATTTTTAATTCGCGCATAGGCAGACCAAACTTTTTCATAGGCAGGCCAAACTTGCCTGATCGGCAGGTCGAACTGCCGAAATAAAAATCACGCGAATCTTTTATTTTTTACCCAAGATTCTATAGGATAAAGCCTCAATTTTAATTCAAATAACCCAATAGAGAAGTTATCTAATTAAAACAACTTTATCTAGATTATCTCTAAGAAAATAAATAGATTCCTAATAATTCTACAAGTTTATCTTGATTTAATTTATCCAAAATTAAATCAACTGATAAACATACAAGAATTATCTGACCCTAATAATTCAACAAGTTTATCTTGAATTAATTTTGTTTACAAAATTAATTCAACGGACAAACAGACATAAATTATTTGATTCTTCCAAATTTTCAACCAGTCTAATAAATCGACATAAGTCAACAATTATTGTAAAAGCATGCTGTATTGTTACAGGATTTTGTGAGCTAGCAAAGGGGACCAAATGGACCTATGTAGTTTAAGCTCCTGATAATTATAAAACCCAATATCCCAGATATACATTTCATAATTATCAACTCCAACGCTACTCCACTAAAAGCTTGGAGCTGCACTCTCGAACTCTATGGAATTATGAAGCCCGTATAGCTAAGTCTCCATGACATATCATAGTGTATCTTATCCCCATAGAATTATCCATAATCGGCTTAAGAACAAGTTCTGTCTTACCTTCTCGATACCGCATTATCCATACCAAGAACTACCTCAAGATCCTCAAGGAACTTGCGGAGCCACACTGCTTCTTTCGAAGCATCACTAGCTGCTACATACTCGGCCTCCATCGTTGAATCCGAAGTGCATTCTTGTTTCACACTTCT
>CAMOHE010027516.1:0-13196 GCA_946598075.1 Artocarpus hirsutus
TTTAATGAAATGATTTTCAATGAATTTTTTTGAATTTTAGACTTTTGTAAATAATTAAAAAAACATAAAAATAAAAAAAAAACTCAAAAACACAAAAATATTTTCATTTCTTAGTAATCTGTTAGGTTACTTTTCTTTAGCCCATTTTATTTTGGCCTATTATTCTCGCATGTGTCTATACAGTCTTCCCCGTGTCTAAACAGAAATCCACCCCTTGTCTATAAAATCTATTACTGTGCATTTAAGCTCAAAAATCTTTCTCTTTCTAAATTTCTCATTTTCTCTCTCAATTTTTCTTTGTCTTCTCGCTAAAATTCTTAGAAATTCTTCAAAAATATTTCAAAGTTCTTCGATCTTTCAAACATTTTTTTCAGAAAATCTTTAATCTCCTTTCTTTTGCTTTCACAAAAATCTCTCCAATTCTCTCTCAAATTCTCTTTCAAAGCTTTCAATTCACTCTCAAGAATCTCTTTGTTTCTTTCAAGTCATGGATCCTAAATATGAGCATTTGAAGAAATACTTCCCTTCACTTTGTCAAAGAGAGATCAGAAAGAAGTATAAAACTCAAATCACTCGTCTTTGGGTTCTTTCTCTTTTTAAACTTCCAACCGATGTAAAAATGTACGTAGAAGGTCTTGTTCGTCCAAATGATGTAAATAATGTAAGTTTGCCTAGTATGGGTACAAGTATGTGTGCTAGAAAAAGAAGAGCTCGTCGTATGGAGTCAAAATGTGATAAATGTTCTCATCAAACTTGTTCTGGAAAATGTCCTTCACTCGGTTTCGTATCTATAAATAGGGAAGATAAAATTCGATTCTGTAAAAATGGTCTTAGAAATGAAAATTTAGAAGATCTCCGAGCTTCTTTTGAGTCTCACCAAGTGGATATGTTTGGGAGGCTATGTCAAAACTTTGGCCTCAATTTCATATAGAAAAGGAATGTCTAGGGAATCTAACGCTAAAAGACCCAACTATTTAGTTTGCGAGAATGTTAAATGGGAAGCAAACTCAAGATCCTTCTACTTTAGAACAAGGTCTGTAAAGTATTTTTCCTTGTTTCTTTGTGTGTTTGTATTAAAAGATCATAAAAAAATTAAAAAAAAAAAGAAAACTGTTCAAAATTTATTTGAGATATGATCATGGTTTCAATAAAAATCATCCGAACGGTTGAGTAACGGAATTTCTAGAAACACTTTTTGATGAACAAAAGTTTTCTTTAATTCATTCTCGAATAAAATTTCATCAACAAAAAGATTTTTGTTTTGTGTGATTTTAACAGTAGTTGTTTAATAATTGTGATTGTACTGTTTGTCTTTTAATAATAATATTTTGACTTTTCTTCTTTTGTTAGATGCATAATTTTCTTCGGTAGATATCTTGTGTGTCGTGTAAGATAAGCTTTGCTTCGATTTTTAAACTTTAGTCCCATTTGTGAAAAGTTGTACAGTAAATTCTTGTTTGTCAAAAGGTAAATAGTTTCATCAAATAAAAATTTTCAAAAAATCTACAGATGTGTCATATTATGTACTTGTCCTTACCTGTCATTATAGCTGTCTCTACTTAATTTTATCGAACGTTCTTCTTAGGTGTGTATAAAATCCCTTTAGTTCTTAAGTTTTTCTTAGAGCAGATTTGTAAGATAGAGTCAGTCTAAAAAAAAAAAAGAGAGTCTTAGTAATGGACATGGAGTCCTTGTCTTAGTCATCTTTAAAGTTTAAAACTATTTGTGTGTTTTGCGGTTCTAGATCAGAAAAAAATTTTGATTACATAGAAGCTGCATTTCATTTAGGTTTTTTTTTTTTGGCTAAGAAAAAGATAAATCTTGTCTATGGAGGAGATAGTCTAGGTTTAATGGGTACTGTTGCTGCTGGAAGTCATTCTGGAGGCACTAGAGCTTTAGGTATTATTCGAGGTGTCTTCACTCAAAGTTATTCTTCAAGCTCAAGAGTAGCTCTCCAGCTCTATTTCTAGCTAATCTGTGGCCAAGAAACAAAGCTCAAGCCAACACAAATCAGCTCAAAGTTCAAACTTGAGGTTAGCCCACTTTTTCAAAGTTTCAAAAATTTTACTTCAAATTTATCTGGATCTTCCTTGCATGTAGTAATCTGACCACCCTTGAGCTTAAACAATGCTCAATCCAAGTTTGTGGGACCTAAATCACAATGAATCCAAACCATGTTTGAGAAAAAAAAGAGATTAAACTAGTTTTTCTATTTTTTTCATTTTTTGGAATAAATTGTAAATTTTCATGAAAATTTGTAGAAAAGTGTTTAAATGTGTTCTATTATGCTATTTTAGTCTTTCAAGAGTTACTCATGCTTTGAGAACTAAGAAAATAGGCTAGATTGAGCTTTTGAGCTCAGATTAACTAAGACTTGAATTTTGGAATTTTCTAGATTTAGACATATCGGTAGACCAAACTCATCCTTCAACAGGCCGGATTCCAGCAATTCGGCACACCAAACTCATTCTTTAGCAAGCTAGATTCTAGTAGTTTAGTAGGGTAGACTCAGATCGTTGGTAGGCCAACCACCACCAATTCGGCAAGTCGACCGTGCTGCATAAAAATAATAGTTTTTTACTAGTTTTTACCATTTAACAATAATTGTTGAACTCTAAAGGCACACTAAGGCACCATAAAATAACATACTAATGTAGAATGCTCTAAGTTAGGTAATGATGTATCTGCTTCACATGTAAGGTTGTTCGTGATTTCGATGAGCTGACGTGTAGCAAACCGGGACTACAGTGCATGTGCTGTCGTGCTAGATAATGAGGTAGGACTCTAGACCCTCTTCATTGTTAGCCATGATTTTAAAAGAGTTTTGGCCACAACCTATTTTTCTGAAAATGTTTTCATGGGATGATTGCGATATAATTATTCAATTATTCTTAGAAATTGTTGAATAATGAAATGATCTTAATGAACTAAATAGTGAATATAAATGAGAAAACTCAGTAATATGAGACCTAAGTAATGATTTAAGTTCCATAAATATTTAGTACCGAAGGAGTTAAGAACTTCGTTAGGAATGAGACATCAGTGCATGATGCCACGTACAGAGATCGAGTAGTATTGAGAGTGACCTTGAGAGCAAGTCCCAAAACCCAGCCAGGCCACTACGGTGGTGATTCATATGGCTTTGCATAGAATAAAAGGGTAAATTTGTTTTTTGATGTTTGTTGAACTGAAATGGTGAGCTTGAAATTTTCTGAATTTATTTACAGTCTTTTATGGGTTTTGCATTAATGAAAATTTCATTTATTTAGAAATGTTTTCAAAACCCAAGTCCTACTGAGTCTTCTAGTCACAATTTTATTTGTTTTAAAACTTTTCCCCCTCTTGGTGGTTCACAATATACCACCGACTAGGATGCTGCTACTTGTGTGCATGGTCTGTGAAAGCTTTAATTAAGTTATCTATCTATTTAATTAACGCATGTAATACTTGGATATTATTTATGTTTGGTTGGATTGTGGTTTGCATTTTATTCATGTCGATACTATGTATGTGTACAAATATGGGTCCGGTGTAGCCCAACTCACTCTCACGGGTTTTTATTATTTTAAGTTGATTTAGCTTAGAGGCCATCATCTAAAAAAGTTTTAAATTTAACATATTCTTACAAATAACCCAAGTAATTAGTAGGCGAGTTTAGTTAAATTTTACTTAATCAATTTAATTAAATCGTCATGTCACCACCTGGATTTGGGTTCATGACAGGTTATTGCTCCTCTCGATGTACGTAGCACAATGGTGAGGTAGGCTGGAGGTGGCAGAGCCGAATGGTGTCGGAATCACAAGGAGAAGCTTTGGGATCACCAACTTCACACTATTCTCAACGGCGGCTAGCAGCGAGTGAGCCAAAGCTGCTCTAGTTGTGGGATGCTCAGGTGGCAACAAACACCCCTAGCAGCGTATGCACGGAGGTGGCAAGTGGAAGTGGGCTAATGAGGAGTGGTAGGGGGGCTGATTTTTTCTCTATTTTGGGGTGCTGTTCATGGGAAAATAAAGGGAAAGGAAAAGGAAAAGAAGAAAAGGAGAGTTAGGAATGATCTGATGTTGGGGGGTGTCTTTTTGGTTTATTGGGCCTGCGTCAAGTTATAAATAACTCTATTAAAAGTATTTCATATATTTATTTTCTTTCCACAAGTCTTTTCAAAATCTTAGAATGGCCCAAAGTTTAAAGTTCTATACCAATTAAAATCAAGGTTTCCATAGGTTCACACAGTTTGAATCTATGAACCTAGTCCAAACTAATTTCTTTTGTCCTTAAACTAAAGGGGCACAAAGTAGGATCATGATGGTAGGTCAATTCCCATGAGCACCCCCCACTTTGGTTGGACACCCAAGGGCGGCATGGGGACTCGAGTATGTTACCTCACCATATGACCTTACCCTCCCTAAGTGAGAAGGTCTTTCAAGTCAAACTCCATGCCACTCCAACCACCCCCCTTAGGTACAATCCAAACTAATGCTTGCTATATCAAAGTGGAGACTGTTAAACTTGAGAATTTAACAACACCCCTTAAATTTAGCCAATCCGAACCCTTTTTGTATGGTAATGTTGTTTTTCAAATTCATTTTTTCAATACTATAATAACACTAATTCAGATTTTATTCCATATTCAAATTTTATAGTTCTAAATATTAGTTTGGAGTGTAATTTAACCACACAGTTCAAACAAAGAAAGTTCAACACTATAGGGGTGTTTAATATTATTTTTAATTTTTTTAAAATATTTCACAAGTCCTTTAAGAGTACCAAAACAAAAATGTTTTTTGATTAGCATTTGGTTAGCAAATTCTTTGAAAAAGAGAAAAAAAACAAAAAATGGCGAGAATGGTTTTTGTTAAGGCAATAGAAAATGATTTAAAGTTGTTTTCTCATTTTCGTTTTCATTTCTAAGGCCTAAACTTTATCAATGCATGTTTTTAGAATAGAGACAGACACTAACTTCATTATTATTATTTTTTTCTTAAAGCAATATCTTAGAGACGTTTTTCAACCTCAAAGCACTAAGATGGAAACAGAGTACTGAGTCGAAGGTTGGTGGCCACAATAGATCGATGTTGATTGGAGTTGTCCATCATTTGTCAGGGTTATGTTGAAAGACCCAATGAAGATCTCGATATATGGTGTGCCTTTGTGCCTTCCAATTGAGGGAATTAGGGCATGCTTTTCATCCATTTTGAATAAGTTGTACTATGGGAACCTATTGGTTGTTAGGATTAAGTGTCCTCGTGCATAGAGGCAGTGTTTATTGGAAAAAAGGAACACAGCAAAATTTTAAAAATTTTATACTAGAGTATTTTCAAAACACAAGTTTGACACACTATAAGCATAAATAATCAGATCTTATTAACCTTACATGCTGAAGAAGTTCCATAATTGATGAAGAGAAAAGATGTTGTAGATGGACCTTAACCAACTAAACTTCTTTACTATTCTTTATCCACGACCAGTGTGTGTGTGCCTGTGCACATTTGTACGATTCTTCCACAGGTGGCTCTCCTTCCAACCAATCTAGAAATACCCAAAACTATAGTTCGTGATTTGTAAACAACAGTTCTCCAGGGAGTTTCTGAGTCTCATTGGTAGAGCACTCACTTTAGATTTCTCAACTGATCTGAATAACAATGAGTCTCACTTCCCTTTTATAGAGGTTAGGCCCAAGGGTCAGTCCTTATTAGATAAGGCTTCAAAAATTCGAATCAGAATCAATATAGATAAGAAATCGTGTCTAAAAACGCGTGATCAGAAATCGTTCGGTCGGCCAGACAAACTAGCAGATCAACCTATAAAACTTACTCCATCGGCTGGCCAAATTTGAAGATCGGCCTGCCAAACTTATGATTTTTGATCCCTGTGAATCTTTATTTCCCACTCGAGATTCTAGGGATAGAGCCTCAGTCTAAATTCAAATAACCTAATAGAAAAGTTATCTAATTAAAACAATCATATCTATATAATCTCTAGGAAAATAAATATTTCCAATAATTCAACAAGTTTATCTGAAATTAATTTTCATAAAATTAATTCATTTAATAAACAAACATGAATTATATAATCCTATCAAATTTTTAGCCAATCTGATAATTTGACACAAGTTATCAATTATCGAAAAACACACCGTATCATACAGGATTTTTATGAGCTAGCAAAGGGACCTATATAGTTCAAGCTCCCAATAATTGAAACTCAATATCCTAGATATACATTTCATACTTATCAACTCTAGTGCTACTCCACTAAAAGCTCAAAGCTACACTTTCAAACTATATAGAATTATGAAGCCCGTATAACTAAGTATGCATGACATATCATCATGATCGTATCCCCATAAGATTATCCGTAATCAGCTTAACGATAAATTCTATCTTACCTTCCCAATTATTTTTATCTTATGTTCCATTACCTCATCATCAAAAAACTTACCATCCAAAGATGGTATACCATTCGGTTAAACCTATGTATCCAAATGGTTAAACTCTCTAGTTTTTCAATTATAGGATAACACATATAAGAGAATATCATCTACTTCTAAAGAGGAGCAATAGATTCTATATCTATGAATAATAGGTCTACGCTATCAAGAATCATGCCTCCAACATACCGGCATGCGTACCAACATAAAATGTGGATGTCACCCTTTCAAACATCAAAAGACATAAGACAAGACAACAAGCCCACAACTCATCTCAAGATTAAAATACAACACATATGATTGTCTAAAGTGAATAGATTTGCAAAGATAGAATTATTAATCTAATTCAATTCACTTTATGTCCTGATCCAACACATCGTCACCTATGACAATGTCCCAATGTTTCTACTCACGAAGTCCACCTCCAATGGCCAAGACAAACCATCTCCTGTTAGAGACATAGACAACATAACAATCTTTGTATGAATAAAGCACCCACCTTTATTCCCTTAATTGTGGATCCTATGATTTAGACCGTTACCTTTAGAATCATGTCTTCAGCAAAATCTGTCCATCATATACCTGACTCTAAAGTTTAGACCAACAGTCTTAGACTTTTTGTTTGCTTATCATACATTTAACAAATGTTAACATAAAGAGAACAACAATTTGGTATATGAATAATAAATAAATTCTTTATTGATAAAAAAATGTCTCTAAAAACATATTACATTTTTACTCCTTAGGGCATACATGTCTGACAATCTTGCACTTGCACTAAGTAAGTAAATATGACAAATCTCGCATCCCCATAGCTTCCACATGCCTCTCAAAAACTCTCACAGTTAGTATCTTCATGAATGGATTAGCTAAATTGTCCTCAATACAATTTTGCAATCAGCGACATATCCGCTGTGTACGAAGTCCTTTATCACATGATACTTCTGATCAATATGCTTACTCTTCTTGTGAAACATTGGTTCCTTAGCATTAGCTATCGCCGCATTGTTATCATAGTATAGTGATACTGCCTTATCCATATTAGGAACTACCTCAAGATCCTTAAGGAACTTGCGGAGCCACACTGCTTCTTTCGAAGCATCACTAGCTACCACATACTCAACCTCCATTGTTGAATCCAAAGTGTAATCTTGCTTCATACTTCTCCAACTAATGGCACCACCGCCCAAAATAAACACAAAAACAGAAGTCGATCTCCACGAATCTAGACAAGATTGGAAATTCAAGTCAGTGTATCCTAAAGGAGCTAAGTCCTCTCCCAAATACACAAGCATATGCCCACGAGTCTTTCTCAAGTATTTGAAAATATGCTTGATCACAGCCCAATGATTTGGTCCCTAATCCACCTGAAATCGACTTACAATCCCAACCTCATGACAAATATCTGGTCGCTTGCAAAGCGTGGCATGCATGAGACTACCTACTGCCAAAGCATAAGGCACCTTCTTTATGTATTCTTTTTAGAAAAAGTAATTCTAGACCTAGATGGTTGCCCACCTTTCTTGGAATCCTACATTGCAAGTCTCTAGAGAATCTTATCTATATAGTAGGCCTGGGACAAAGTAATCATTTTGTTCTTCCTGTCCTAAAAGATCTATATACCTAGAACAAAATTGGCTCATGTCCTTTTTGGATATCCTACAAACACACAAACTTCCAAGCTTACTTCCAACTTATTCGCATCCCTAAACAAAACATGAGCCGGGCATCCCCATATGTGAATATGGTTAAAGGAAGTCCTCTTCCCCATCCATAACTCATGAGGAGCTTTAGAAACTAATTTTGAAAACACATTGTTCGAAAGATAACATGTGTTTTGTAGTGAATTGTTGGAAAAACAATACGCAGCAGAATTTTAAAATTTTTATATTAGAGTATTTTCCAAAACACAAGTTTAACACACTATATGCATAAATTAACCAGATCTTATTAACCTTTAAATGACAAAGAACTCTGATAAATATGATAAATCAGATAAATCTGAAATAGGTCACCAATTATTAGAAAAGTACGCCGTATCGTTACAGGATTTTTATGAGCTAACAAAACGAACCAAATGGACCTATATAGTTTAGGCTACAGATAACTATGAAAACCCAATAGTCCAAATATACATTTCATAATTATCAACTCCGATGCTACTTCACTAAAAGCTTGGAGCTACACTTTCAAACTATATAGAATTACAAAGCCCGTATATCTAAGCCTTCGTATCCCTATAGGATTATCCATAATTGGCTTAAGTACAAATTCTGTCTTACCTTCCTCATTATTTTATCTTACATTTCATTATCTCACCATCAGAAAACTTACCATCCATAAGACAATATACCATTTGGTTACACCTGTGTATCCAAATGGTTGAGCGTTCCAATTTTTCAATTACAAGATAATGCATATAAGAGGATATCAGCTACTCCTAAAGAGGAGCAATGGATTCCATATCTATGAATAACAGGTCTACGCTATCAAAAGTTAGACCTCCAACATACCAGCATGTGCACCACTATAAAATGTGGATGTCACCCTTTGGTACATCAAAAGACATAAGTCAAGTCAATAGACCCCTCTATTCATTTTAGGATTAAGATACAATACAAATGATTGTCTAAAGTGAATCGATTTACCTAGATAGAATTATTAATCCAAATCAATTCACTTTTTGTCTCGATCTAATATATCGTCACCTATAACAATGTGCCAATGTTTCTATTCATGGAGTCTAACTCCAATGGTCAAGACAAACCATCTCCCAATAGGGTTATAGACAATATAACAATCTTTGCATGAATAAAGTGCCTAACTTTATTCTGTTGATTGTAGATCTTATGATTTAGACCGTCACCTTAAGAATTGTGTCTTTTATGTAATCTTTCCATCATATGCCCAATGCTTAAAGGTTTAGAACCACAGTCTTCGACTTTTTTTTACTTAACATACATTCAACAAATATGAACGTAAAGAGGACAAGATTTGGTATATAAATAATAAATAAATTCTTTATTGATAAAAATATCTCCAAAAACATATTATATTTTTACCCCTTAGGGCATACACATATAACATGCATATCCCCAAAAGGACGAAGGCAATGATGAATAATTCATTATGGACCTAACCATGCCCAACAAAGTCTCATTTCTTCTCTCAGTCATGCCATTCTACTACGGAGTGCCTGGCGTATTCAAATGGGATAAAATCCCATTCTCTAATAAGTGTCCCATTAACTTATCAGAAAGGTATTCATCACCTCAATTAAATTGAAGTGCCTTATGGGTCTACCCAATTGCTTTTCCACCTCAACCTGAAACTCCCTAAAATTGTCATAAGTTTCGCTTTTACGCTGCATTCGGTATACATACCCATACCTTGAGTAATCGTCAATACAAGTGATGAAGTACTCATATCTTCCTCATGCCTGGATGTTCATCGATCGGCAAACATCACTATGCACAAGTTCCAAAACCCTTTCGGCGCTATTGCCCTTAGACCCAAAGGGTTTTTTGGTCATTTTACCCTCCAAACAAGATTCACATTGTGGTATAGATTCCACCTTTAAGTGACTTAAAGGTCCATCTCTTACCAACCTTTGAATCCTATTCTAGTTAATTTGACCAAGTCACAAATGTCAAAGATAAGTCTTATTAGAGTGAGAAGTTAAAAGTCTTTTAGAGTTATTATCATTCAACTCAGCATTAAGTAGTTAGTCCATCTTAGATTTGATAAAAATAGATTATTTTGCATCCATCCAAAACAAATAAAAGATTTGTTTTTATGAATCACCACTTTATTATTAAAAGAAACCAAATAGGAGGCTTTAAATAAAAAAGCTACATAAATTAAATTCCTTTTAAATTTAGGATCATAAAACAATCTCACAAATTTAAAATCCTATAATTATCGAAATACAGATGGACGTCTCCCACTGCTTTAGCTAAGACCAAGGATCCATCACCCATCTGAAGCATGAAGTCATCATGTAGTAGACTTCTCGTTTCTTTGAACCCCTGCAGAGAAACACAAACATGATTAGTTGCTATGGAATCTATGACCCAAATGTCACTGGAGTCCTCAACCAAACATGTTTCTAAATGCAAAAAATCAAACCTACCTCCTCAGGAAAGGAAGTCCTTGCAATTTTTCTTTATGTGTCCGACCTTCCTACAGAAGAAGCACTTTAGCTTCTTCGGGTTCTTCTTCTTCTTCTTCTTCTTCTTCTTCTTGCCATTAGCAGGACTAGAAGACTTCTCATTCTTAACTTGTCGCTTCTTTTCATTCTCAAGGTTGAGATTGGAACTAGAAGTAGCCGCCAAGTTAGCCTCACCACCAACATGAGACTCCCTGATTAGCAGTCCAAACTCTTGTTACTGTTTCATCAACTTTGTCAATGTCATATCTCATCTATTCCTCAAATTAAATGTAGCTCTAAACGGAATGAATTCCTTAGATAAAGTCTCAAAGACCATAGTCATCTGAGTTTCAGCATCGATGTTAGCTCTATTGGTTTGAGCCTCAGCAGGGTAACCCATGACTAACATCATATGCTCTTTTACAACCGTCCTTGGTCTCTACTTACAGTTCAAGAGCTTCCAAAATAATCCTTGCTGCTTTGTTAAGGCCTAGCCTCTAAACATATCTTATAGATTATCCAAGATCTGCCTAGCAGTCTCATAATCCTCATGTTGAGCCTACAGCACATTATTCATGCTAGCCATAACATAGCAGCGGGCCTAATCATTGGCATCTTTCCTGCAATCATATGCTTGGATTTACTCATTAGTGGAATCTCCTATAGGCTCAGGAGGACACGGAGTTGTCAGCAAAAATTTGAGCTTCTCAAAGGAAAGGACGATGTTTAGGTTTTGTTTCCAATCATTATAATTCTCACCGATTAATTGGTTTTTGTCAAGTATCTATAGCGACCCCCTCCCCCTCTCTCCCGAGGGGAAAGAGAGGAGAGGAGCGCCACTCATCATTCATTCATGCATGTGAAAATGGGCCAGTTTGGCAATTTGATTAGAGACACGATAGGAAAAATAATCAAATCTTAACTCAACTCTAATGCATAAATTATCATATCATTAGCAGCGGAAATATTAAGATTACAACAATTATACAAAAGCTAGAAAATCCCCTAAATGTCCTCAATAACAATTCTTGTTTTCTAATAACATCAAAGAAATACTTAGAAATAAATATTGCATCTTAGACTCATCATGGGATCTTGGACCATTCTTGCTCAGTCATCTACATCCTTACTTGGAAGCTCACCTGCATCACAAGAACTATATAAGCATAATGCTTAGTAAGTAAACCACAGTAGTTCCACATAAAAACATACTTTCATAAGCATACATTACTTTTAGGTTTTTGGGCCCGTAGCATAATGTTAATCTCAAGCAGTCAGAACCCTTAACATTCATTCATAGATAGTCCTTATCTTGGAACATGTTTCCTCAAGGATTTGACCATGAAAACATACATAACATTGGTTGGTTCATGACAACAAGAGAGTTCACATCATGCTCATGAAAAATCATCAAAAACATCTTTAAACATATTCATCATAACAACATATATAACTTTAAAACATGCTTTAAAACATACTATTATTCAAGTGATGCAGTGGAGGGTATACTTACACAAACCATTTAGTCATGATCATCTTAGATTCTATATATCATTATTTATTCATTCTTCACATCACATAATATATCCCTTCATATTCCGATGAAACCATTGAACACCTTCATGATTTTCTATCCTCTCTTTATGCATTCATATGTCTCCTTAAATATTGTGTTTCCTTAATCTTTTCTTTCCTTTTCTCTTCTTAATTTCTTCCTTATTCCCTTACGGTTCATCCCCTCGTTTCTTAAGTCTCACATAAACATCTCTCTATAATGTCTTTCTTTCTTTCTCTATTTCTTTCATTCTCTCGTCTACTCTTTCTCTCTCACACATTCTTACTCTTAGTAGCAAAATAAAGAAGGAAAAGAAGAAGAAGAAGAAACATGAAGATTGAGAGGTTGAGAGGATTTGTGAGTAAAATGTGAAGAATGGGAGTAATATATATAAAAAGAAACATAGCCTTCTATATAAGAAACAAATCTTTTATAAAAATGGAATGCATACTCATGGGAGGGAAAGTCAATGATTCAATAGAGGAAAATATATTGATAGTATCTTGACTATCTATGAATAGAATTCTAAATAAGTCAACCAATCATCCAATAAAGGAATAAAAGAACTAAAGATAATTTCAGATTCCAATATTAGCTCCACTTGCCTAATTTCAATTATTAAAATAGGAAACCTATCATAAATTCCAATTATCATTAAAAAGTCAACTATTAAAATATAATGATAATATCTTGACTAATTAGAGGCAATTTACACGTGGGATTAGAGGGGAATTAGGGGAAGAGTCAACAAATTAGCTCCTACTTACCATATATCAACTTTCAAAAGTAGGAAACCTTATCAATTAAATTCAATCAATCAAAAGTCAAACATTTCATTTCCTTAAATGAGGAAATAAATCCAAAAATATGCCAATCAATCAACAATTATTATTCAATCACATAAAAAGTAAACTATTCTCCCATATGGAATAAGGAAAGAGAAGATAATATGTCAATAAATCAAAATTATACTGCAACAAACACACTCACATATACATAAATTATGTTAGTCATTATCTACTTTCTCAAAGTCATACACAGCCACCAAACATTGTAACTTACA
>CAMOHE010027518.1:0-11908 GCA_946598075.1 Artocarpus hirsutus
GGCATGATGCCATATTAGAGATCGGGTCGTGTAGTGAATGACCTTGGGGGCAGGTCCCGAAACCCAGCTGGGCCACTTCGGTGGTGAATATTTGGTTTGCCCGAGAGAATTAAAAAGGTACTTTTGACAAACTATTTTCAATGGAATTTTAGTAAATGAAAATACATATTTTATTTATTTAATTATTTATTTATTAAGAAAGTTCTATTAGAATATTTATCTGTTTATTTTAAGATGTAGTCCTACTGAGCCTTTCGCTCACGTTTTTATTGTTTTAAAATCTTACCCCTAGGTGGATATCAGCTTAGGATCAGAGAAGAGTCCGCTGACCGGACTTACGACCAGTAGAAGATTTGGGTAGGTTGTAGTACAAATCAAGGCATGTAAAATCTTTAACTTTCTTTTATTTCTGGACTATGGTTGCATGATAATATTGTCAGTACTATATGTGTGTGCACATATGTGGGCCAGTGGGACCCATACTCGTTCCACCTCGTATTTAAATATTTTTAATGTTCTTTTTATTTGCTTAATTATTATGATGGTTATTTTATTTCTTTAATTTATTCCATTCAAACAGTTTTAAAATTATCTCATTTTTATTTACAAATTTAATTCTAAAACCCTGTTTTTAACTAAATCTTTATTTAATTAACTTAATTAAACCATTACGTTACCTCCCGTACTCCGGGGCATGACAATAGGTGGATATCAGCTTAGGATCGGAGAAGAGTCCGTTGTCTGAACTTGCAACTAGTAGAAGATTTGGGTAGGTTGTATTACAAAAATTCAAGGCATGTAAAATTTTAACTTTCTCTTTAATTTTGGACTGTGGTTGTATTGTATTATTGTCAATACTGTGTGCGTGCACAAGAAGTGGGCTCGTAAGACCCATTCTCGCCTCACCTTATATTTTGATTGTTTTTACTGATTCTTTATTATTTATTTTGTTATTCTCATTTGTTCAAATATTATAACCATTAGCTTTAAATAAACGATTTTAAAATTATCATATTTTTACTAATAAAATTAATTCTAAAACTCAATTTTTAACTAAATTTCTATTTAATTAACTTAATTAATCCACCACGTCACCTCCCATACTCCGGCGTGTGACACCTTCTTAGGCCAAAATCATTTTTAAAGCTGAGTTACCAAGGAGAGGGTAGAAGTCCAACCTTGAGACTCGTGCGATGTCCCACACCACAATCTTGGTCCGCTATACATTAGCTCCGCGGATCCATGAACTATCTTAAATGTACAATAACTAAGTCTGCTAGTATCTAGCTTAATATATCCTATATTACTAAACTATCTTATGGTGTCCTAGTGTGCCATTCAAGTTTGTAAAATCATATTGTATCGTTAAAATCTCAATTGGGGTTCAAAACGGTAAAAACGGGTGAAAAATAACAAAATTTCACCTTGCCCGATCGGCCTGCCGTTCGACCTGTCGAAAATCCAGGTCCAGTCTGCCAAACTTTTCTAGGTTCAGCGTACAGGTCATATGAATCTAGCCTACCAAACTAATGAATTTGGCCTGCCGAACTGAAAAATTCTAGAAATTTTCAAGCACGGGTTTCGGCCTTCCTATATCCAAATCCTCATTTTAACCTGTTTTTCTCAGTTGTCAGGCATGGGAAACATCAATAGATTATAGAAAAACATTATAGAACACTTTTAAATCAATTTAAACAAGATTTGGACAAGGAGTTTGAAAAATCCCAAAAATAGAGAAATATGGAGAAAAATGAAAAATCTTGATTCAAATCTATTTTTGATCAAACAAAGCTTATATTATAGATGTTCTAAGTTCTTCTAACTTTAATTGATGGTTTTTCAAACCTAGAAAAGCTTAAATTTCAAAATGCAAGAAAAATTGAAAAATTAAAAAAGTTTTGAACATTTGAAAACTAACCTTGAATTAAGCTTTGAATCATGTTTTTGGTCATCCACTCAAATTCCTGAGCCTCCAATCTACTAAGTACCGAAGCTTGGCCTTGATTTTTGAAGCAAAAATTGAGAAAAAAAGAGAGACTGTGAGAGGGAAAGAGAGAGACGAGAGAATAAGAAAGAGTGATCATGAGAGAATAAGGAAAAGGAGGAGAAGAGGAAAATAAATTGGGAGAAAAGAGACTGTTGGCTGGACAAAACTGTATGCGGTAACACACCAATTTCAAATGGGACATATTTGGTATTTGACAAATTGTTTTGTTTCAAAATTCCAAATAACAATTAAAAATAATTTAGAGTAATTAAAAATCATTAAAAGAATAAAAAATAACATTAATTTAGAAATTTCACAAAATGATCAAATTAAGTTTAAAATATTCATCATTGCATAGTAATTCATCATTTTACACATTAATAACATTTAATTAATTTCAGGGCTTTACAACACTCCACCCCTAAAAGAAATTTCGCCTTTGAAATTTACAAATTGGTTTAGAAACAAAACAAATGCGGATACAACTCCCGCATATTCGATTCTAATTCCCAAGTGGCTTCATCAACCCGTGATGCTACCACACGGCCTTTTATGACGGTATATCGTGACAATGCAAACTAATCACTTTTCGAATGATAATTTGGATTGGCACTTCTCTATACGTCGTGTCTTCCTGAATCTGCACATCGTAAAATGAGACTATCTTGTTCTGTTCAAGCAGACACTTTCAAAGCATCGACACGTGGAATACATCATGGACGTGAGAAAGTTTAGGGGGAAGGTCGAGTCAATAAGCAACTACACCGACACACTGAATAATCTCGAACGGTCCAACATACGTTGGTGCAAGTTTACCACTTACTCTGAATCTTGAGATACCTTTGTGAGGCGATACCTTCAAGAGGATGAAATGTCCTACCTTGAATTTGAAGGGTCGACGTCTCCTATCCGTGTAGCTCTTCTACCGACTCTGAGCTACCTTCAATCGATTTTGGATTACGACAACCTTCTCGTTACTATCGCGAATCTCATCTGGCCCAAGGATAATTCTATCTTCTGGTTTAGCCCAACATACCGGTGACCGACACGGTCGTCCATATAGTGCTTCAAACGGTGCCATGCCAATGCTTGATTGATAGCTGTTGTTGTATGCAAACTCTGCTAGATGCAAGTACTTCTTCTAGTTCCCATTGAAATCTATCGCACATGTGCGTAACATATCTTCAAGAATCTAAATAATCTGCTTAGATTGTCCATCGATCTGAGGATGAAATGTCGTGCTAAAGTTCAAATTCGTACCCAAAGCCTCCTGAAAGCTCCTCCAATACTCGGCATTGAAACTGGTGTCTCTTTCAAATGTGATAGACAAAGGAACTCCATACAATCTTACTATATTCTGCAAGTACAATTCCCCGAGAACCTTTCTTGAGCATGTCGACCTAAACCGAATGAAATGCGTCGATTTCATTAACCTGTCGACCACAACCCAAATCGCATCATGTCTTTGCTCCATCCTCGACAATCCGGTAAGAAAATCCATCGTGCTATGCTCCCATTTCCAACCCGAAATAGGAAGTGGCTAAAGCTAACCTACTGGCTTCTGATGCTTGGCTTTCACCTGAAGACAAGTCGTACATTTGGCCACATATTCTTGAACATCTTTCTTCATACCTCTCCACCAATATTGTCTCTTCAGATCACGATAAATCTTCGTGCTTCCTGGATGAATGGCAAACTGAGACTTATGGGCTTCATCCATTACGGCCTTCGTCACTTCTATGATTACTGGGACTGCTAGATGCTCCCTAAAATACAACGATCCATCTGCATGTATCCTTCATTCTTCAAATTGCTCTTCATTTTGAATTCGTATCCAGATTCCCTAAAGATGCTAGTCTTGCCACTGGTTCTGCTTCACCATCTAAATGAGAGTTGGAGCCGTCTCCATGTGATACACCGAAACTCGATCATAGTCTTCATAATACTGTAGCCCATATTCACTTACTATTGCATCTCTTTTCCAATCTTCAAGAGCCAGACAAGCGAGAATTCCTAAAGACTTCCTGCTGAGCGCATCAGAGACCACGTTAGCTTTCCCGGGATGATACTGCAGTGTGAAATCATAATCCTCCATGTATTACATCCACCTTCGCTGCCTCAAGTTCAAATCTCTCTAAATGAGACTTTTATGGTTGGAGAAAACCTGAAATGTCGCCCCGTACATGAATCACCACTGCGAGTTCCAAGTCATGCATAGGATAATTTCGTTCATGGGGTCGTAGTTGCCTCGATCCATACGCCACCACTCATCCATGTTACATCAACACGCACCCAAGTCTATGTCCTAACGCATCTGTGTAAACTTCGTACGGTTCATCGCTGTTGGGAATGATCAATACTGATGTTGAGGTCAACCGATTCTTTAGTTCTTGAAAAGCAAGCTCACATTCTTCATTCCATTCAAATCTAACATTCTTCCTGATCAATCTTGTCAACGACGTTGCTATCTTCTAGAAATCCTTCACAAATTCCCTATAGTATCCTGCAAGTCCTAAAGAAGCTACATATTTCTGCCACATTCTTCGGTCATTCCCATTCCACTATGGCTTTTACTTTAGACGGATCCATTGAAATACCATGCTCGGAGATGACATGATCCAAAAACTTGACTTTTGTCAACCAGAACTCACACTTCTCTTTCTTAGCGTATAACTTATGCTCTTACAGAGTCTAAAGTACAATTCTAAGATGCTGCTCATGCTCCTCCCAAGTCTTAGAGTAGACCAAGATATCATTAATGAACATAATCACGAACTGATCCAGATAGGGCCTAAATATCCTGTTCATTAAGTCCATAAAGGCTACCGGAGCATTTGTCAATCCAAACGGCATCACCAGAAATTCAAAGTGTCCATACCGGGTCCTAAAAGCTGTTTTAGGAATGTCCTCTTCCTTAATCCTAAGCTGATGGCATCCTAAGCACAAATCTATCTTTGAGAAATACCACAAACCTCCCAACTGATCAAACAATTCATTGATTCTAGGTAGAGGATACTTGTTCTTCATGGTGACTTCATTCAGCTATTGATAATCTATACATAACCTGAGGGTCCAATCATGCTTCTTAGTAAACAAAACCGATGCTCCCCACAATGATGTACTATTCTGGATGTATCTCTTATCAACAAGCTCCTGAAACTACTTTCTTAATTCTTTCATTTCTACCGGTGCCATCCGATAAGGTGCTATAGAAATCGATGCTATTCCTAGAAGCAACTCAATACCAAATTTAATCTCCTGATGCGGTGGTAATCTTGGCAATTCATCAGGGAAGACATCTTCAAACTCATCCACCACTAGGATGGCTACATTTCTTCTCGAGGTATTGGGCTCTCCTTCTAAGTTCATGAGAAAGATGTAGCAAGCAAGATTCTTTTGCCCTCCAAGACATGTCTTCACGAGGTGATCACTCATTAGCTGATCACCACCGCCCTGGCAAGTGATCGTCGTCCCCCTATCAGACACTAGAGTCACTTTCCTAAGCTGACAATCTACCACTGCATTATACCTAGACAACCAGTCCATTCCTAGGATTACATCGTATGAACTCATGGGGATTACAATCAAATCACTCTTCAGGATCTCATCTCCAATCTTTATTTTACAAGCTTTACAAATACAATTCACACACACCCGCCCCAAGGGTGAAAATATAACTAAGGGTTCACCAAACTCTTCTATCTCTAATTCCAAGGCATGTACAAAAGAACTCAAACTGAGAGAATGTGTGGCACCAGTATCAAATAATACGTGTGCTAGGGATTGAGAAACCAAAATCGTACCATCGACAACCACGTTACTAGTCTGGGCATCCAAACTTCCTGATGTCATGGTGTGTACCTGAACTAGAGCCTTTCCTCTTCCTCTACCAACACTACTTGGTCCTGGATTAGTCGGCTGATATTGCTGCGATGGAGGTTACTGTACACTAGCTATACTCGGCACTCGATATTGAGGGGCATTCTGCTTGAAATTCTACGGCTGATGTCCTTGTGTTGGATATGGCAGCTGCTTGGGAGAAAACTGATGGAAAGCTGAGGGAACTGCTGAGATGGAGGTAGGGTCTGAGGCTGAGGCTGGCGACTAGCTCCTTCTCTAGCCTAAAATCCTAGGCGATCACTCCTAATCGGACAATTTCTCTTGATATGTCCTGGCTGTTGGCAATAGTGGCAGTGAAAACTATAGGGATAGCTGCGCTTGTTGCTGGATGAGCTATCGCTATGATTGTTCACGCTACCCTACTTGTTCTTTCTCAGAGTTGGTCGACTACCGGTGCTCCTCCTGTCGTTCCTTTGTGGTCCTCCTGACGTCTTGGCTCGATTCTCACAATACTATGCATAGTCGTTTTCCACTAATATTACTGCTGACACAAGCTCTCCAAAATTCCTAAGTCGCAAGGCAACCACCTGTCATCGAATGGAAGCCTTAAGTCTGTCTTGAAATTTGATGCACTTCTCATGCTCCGATGCCACTTCAGATGGAGCGAACCTAGCCAGCTCATTAAACTTTTCCTCATACTCTTGAACTGACATATCACCCTGCTGCAATCTGTAAAACTCAGCCGCCTTCTGGTCTCTATATCCCTACGAAAAGTAGCGGTCGTAGAACAACTCTTCGAACCTATTCCAACTAATGTTACAATTGTTTTCTAGGCGCTTTGCTTGCTTCCACCAGGTGTTGGCACCACCTTCAAACTTATATGCTATAAATTTCACACGATATTCCGCTGGTACACTAAGAGTATCTAGGTGTTTCACAATTGAGTCTAACCAATATTCTGCCACTTGAGGGTCCCTTTTTTCCATCGAAGGTCAGAACAAACGCAAGATGAAATTCCTTAAAGTACGCATGTCGATGACTAGCCTCAGAATCATCCGATCTGCCCTTGCTGCCATCTGCAGGAAAGCAGCGAACATGGCCCTCATCATGCCCTTATCGTTTCCAAACTCAGTGTCAGCCGTCAAACGACGTTTGGGTGCCATTCTCTCACTTCTTAAAATAAAATTTAGACTATCAGTGGTATTTTCATTGTCGTACATATGTGTGCACAATTTCTAAGGTTTATAACCTTGAGCTCTGATACCATTTTGTCACGCCCCGGAGTACAGGAGGTGACGTGGCAGTTTAATTAAGTTAATTAAGTAGAAATTTAGTTAAAACATGAGTTTGGCAATTAAGAAATTATTTGTGAAAAAGTGATAATTTTTTTAAAAAAAAAACTTTTTAAAACAAGTAATTATAATATTTTAAAAAATAAGAATAACAAAATAAACAATAAGGAATTAATAATTAAGAAATAAGGAGAACAAGAATGGGTCCCACTAACCCACATCTTGTGCACACACATAGTATCGACTATGTTAAATTACAACCATAGTCCAAAATAAAGAGAAAATGTTAAGTAATACATGCCTTGATTTTACTATTTAGTAACCTACTTGATTCTTCTACTACTCGTAAGCCCTGTCCGTGGACTCTTCTTTGATTCTACGCTGATATCCACTAGAGGGAAAAGGTTTTTAAACAAATAAAATGTGAGCGGAAGGCTTAGTAGGATTATGAATTTAAAAGATTAATTTTTAAGAAAAACTTCATTATTCGAGAAATTATGTAGAAAATAAATTGTATTAAATGAACAAATAAAATTTGATAAAATTTTTCTTACCAAAATCGTTTATTAGTCGTCCAAAAAGATATCATTTTCTTTTTCCTAGGCAAACCACAGATATATTCATCACCGAAGTGGCCCAGCTAGGTTTCGGGACCTGCCCCCAAGGTCACACACTACACGACCTGATCTTTGATATAGCATCATGCCCTTAAATAAATATATATATATCCTTTTATAATTATCAAAATCTCTTTTTACCGAATATAATCATTTACATTCATTATGAGGTTTATTATGCAAAACATCTAGATCTATTGTTTATAAAAACAATCAATAAAAACCTTTTTCAAATCATCATTTAAAATATTTTAATGAAAATATTTTTTAGGCCAAAATCATTTTTAAAGCTGAGTTACCAAGGAGAAGATAGAAGTCCAACCTTGAGACTCGTGCTAGTGTCCCACACTACAATCCCGGTCCGCTATACGTTAGCTCCGTGGATCAACAAACTACATTAAACGTATAATAACTAAGTCTGTCAGTATCTAGCTTGAGATATCTTATGTTACTAAACTATCTTATGGTGTCCTAGTGTGCCATTCAAGTTTGTAAAATCATATTGTATCGTTAAAATCTCAATCGGGGCTCAAAATGGTAAAAACGAGTAGAAAATAACAAAATTTTACCATGTCCGGTTGGCCTATCGGTCACCCTGATTCAGCCGGCCGAACTATGCAGTTCGGCCTGCCAGAAATCCAGGTCCGGTTGACTGAACTTTTCTAGGTTCGGCCTACCAGTCGTATGAATCCGGCCTACCGAACTCATGAATCCAGCCTGTCAAACTGAAAAATTCTAGAAATTTTCAAGCACAGGTTTTGGCCTCCCCATGTCCAAATCCTCATTTTAACCTATTTTTCTTAGTTCTCAAGCATGGAAAACATCAATAGATGATAGAAAAACATTATAGAACACTTTTAAATCAATTTAAACAAGATTTGGACAAGGATTTTGAAAAATCCAAAAAATAGAGAAAAATGAAGAAAAATAAAAAATCATGATTCAAATCTATTTTTGATCAAACAAAGCTTAGATTCTAGATGTTCTAAGTTTCTATAACTTAAATTGATGGTTTTTCAAACCTAGAAAAGCTTAAATTTCAAAATGCAAGAAAAATTGAAAAAGTTTTAAAATTTTGAAAACTAACCTTGAATTAAGCTTTGAATTGTGTTTTTAGTCGTCCAATCGAGTTCCCGAACTTCCAATCTACTAAGTACCAAAGCTTGGGCTTGATTTTTGAAGCAAAAATTGAGAAAAAGAGAGAGAAAGAGAGAGACCATCAGAGGGAAAGAGAGATACGAGAGAATAAGAGAGAGTGAGCGTGAGAGAGTGAGGAAGAGGAGGAGAAGAGGAAAATAAATAGAGAGAAAAGAGAATGTTGGCTGGATAAAACTGTGTGCGGTAGCACACTAATTTCAAATGGGACATATTTAGTATTTGACAAATTGTTTTGTTTTAAAATTTCAAATAACAATTAAAAATAATTAAGAGTAATTAAAAATCATTAAAAGAATAAAAAATAACATTAATTTAAAAATTTGACAAAATGATCAAATTAAGTTTAAAATATTCATCATGACACACTAATTTATTATTTTACACATTAACAACATTTAATTAATTTCAGGGGCGTTACAGTTGATTGGAGTAGTCCACCATCTATAGTACTGTATTTGAAAGAGCCTTTTGTGTACTTGATTAGTTGTGTGCCCCTTTTGTTTCCCTTTATTAGAGCTTGGTACACTGTGGTTTCAATCGCATTAAGTTGCCGAGTGCGTTTGAGGTATTTCTTGTCTTGATTAGTGTTTACATGTTTCTTATTTGGAATGAAAGTACCATTTCTCACCAAAAAAAAAAAAAAAACAAAACAAAAAAACAAAAAAAAAAGGGTTTTGTGGATTTGTATCGTTAAATTGACAAAAATAAATTTTAGCATTCATTGGTAGAGGAAACATTCCCACTCTTCCATGACGAACAAATGAAGGGATTTTTACTTTTAAGAAAAGAAAACAATTTTATAGTTTAATAATTTTTAAGTGCACTGTCTAATAGAATTGTAGGCTGGACTGTGCAATGGAAACTCCACTTGCAAGCGGAATTTAACAAATACAAGTTTATTCTAAATTATGAGTGGATCGTAATTGAAAATGGTTCGGCTAACAGGTTCAACGGATGGTAATTTTGCGAGCAATAAAAATATGATTGCTTTGACTTCGTTTGCTTTCAATTCAAGTACGTTCCGAGAATTGCAAACCAAAAAGAAGCACGTTTTGAGAATAAAACACCGCACGTGAAAACTCAACATTTCATTCTAGCAAATTTTAACACATTGAATTTGAAAATTCAAAAGATAGAAAATTGCAGCAGATAAACAGATCCCTCGGCCAACTTGGCTTTTCATCTTTTTACTTTCTGTGTACAATCCACATTCTTTGAGGCAAACCCTCATGGACATAAAAAGTAGCTTTGTTGACTGACAGATGTTTGTTGACTATAGTTATTACTACAAATGGTTAAAAAAAGTTGATAGATAACTGTTTCTTATTTTACATAGAAGAGGGAACACCACAAACACCCCTTTATGAGCTTTTTCTGGTAGCTTTGGCCAAAGAAGTGACGCTCAACTTGAAAGCATGAGAGGAGGAAATAAGACAATGATAGAAAAAGTAAGCTATTTCATGATTCTAATTGGATCTAAGATCGTCTGTCCGATAGGTTGTCCCTCGCCCTGAACTCTTAAATAATAATATGATAGTTTGGTTATCAATTCTTGCTAATGAAGCACTTCTAGCTCTCAACAGTCAACAAGAGGGAAAGAAAATAAACTCAGTAGTCCTTTCACTCAAGGAAAGTAACATCATCGTCACATTACCACAGCAAACAGAAATTCTCTTCGTTTAGCAGCATACAGAGAACCCAATTACTTCTCTGAAGAAAAGAATTCTGTAAAGCACATCCTGTAATATCAGAGACTGTCGACAAGATTTAACAAACACTGTAATAACTCAAGACATAAAGAAGCACCTCAATTATATTAACTCCACAACAACCCCACTTGACATCCCCTGAAGGATCAATGATATATATGTTCTCTATTACAAAGCAACTAACCCCGCTCTTGCCTTTGTCACCAAGCTCCAAATTCATCATTATTCATAAGCAGTCACTCAAGAACCGAACCAGCTAACAAAAATGCATGTGATTGTTCCAGAATGGAATTCGTCACATTTGGGAGTTGCAAACTAAGCTTGTTTCGTCTGCAGTTCTTGAAAGATGGACTATCCTAATCACCCCTTCAATCCATATAAAGTTTTTCACGCTGACATAGCATCATTTGATTGGCCGTGAATGACAAAAGACAATGGACAAAAGTTTTTTTGTACCCCTTTTCAATTGTACTAAGAACTTTTATTATATTTAAGAAAATAAATTAAGCGCTAAATACCTGATGATCGGCTTTGTCTGTGGAACCGGTGCAGAAGATCCATTGGAAACTCGTACCATAAGTTCAGCAGGCTTTAAACATAAGACAGGACAGAAAAATGAGATACATTATTATTGCATAGAGACAAAGACGTATAGCAATACATAAAACGGGTTATTGACCACTGTAGTAGCACAAACTACAAAGAATGAGCACCGTGGTAATTTTAGTTGGGCAATGATACCACATAAGAGCAACTGCATGGAGAGCTTTAAGATTCTTTTTCTTTCTTTCTTTCTTTCTTTCTTTCTTTCTTCTTTTTTTTTTTTTTTTTTTTTAACTACATGGAGAGCTTTAAGATTATTTTTTTTAACTTGTTAAAACTCTTCAAAAACAAATGGAAGAAAATTCATCTACAACCAAACAAGAATCGGAATAGGCAAAGAACATAAGATGATAACAGACATATATAACAAGAGAAATACAACTAAAGAGGAAATAAAAGTAACAGATTTGACCTCAAGCTCCTCTAAGCCCCCATTCAAGAATGAACCAGTAGAAGGCCCAGTTCCTGTGCTCGATGTTATTGCAGCTACTCCCTTCATGTTCCCAGAAAAATCTTTGGCTTGATTTCTGTATTCAAAATCATCAAGCGCGTCCAACTCTTCTGGCAAAGCTTGGTGAGAAACGTATGGACCAGATAATATTCTCAATAGCCATCTTCTCTGCTTCTTTGGATGGCAAAGCTTGGTGAGAAACGTATGGACCAGATAATATTCTCAATAGCCATCTTCTCTGCTTCTTTGGA
>CAMOHE010027518.1:11928-32276 GCA_946598075.1 Artocarpus hirsutus
TATGGACCAGATAATATTCTCAATAGCCATCTTCTCTGCTTCTTTGGATGGCAAAGCTTGGTGAGAAACGTATGGACCAGATAATATTCTCAATAGCCATCTTCTCTGCTTCTTTGGATGGCAAAGCTTGGTGAGAAACGTATGGACCAGATAATATTCTCAATAGCCATCTTCTCTGCTTCTTTGGATGGCAAAGCTTGGTGAGAAACGTATGGACCAGATAATATTCTCAATAGCCATCTTCTCTGCTTCTTTGGATGGCAAAGCTTGGTGAGAAACGTATGGACCAGATAATATTCTCAATAGCCATCTTCTCTGCTTCTTTGGAGCTTGATGCATCAACAGCAGCTATAGTTACAAGAATTGGTAGGTGGAGTGCACCTCGATGATACTCTGTTTTCACCATATTGAGATGGGATGTCTGCCAAGTTTTCACACTTCTTGCTGTCTGTGAAATTGTTCATATCCATATTGACGCACTATACGGATAATGAACTGACAGTGCTAATTGGGGAGCTTGCTTCAAGAATCTCCCCACTAAAGGGCGCTATCAACTTGACACTTCTCAGATTCCTCTCAACTTTGTCAGCCACCCGCTTTCTCTTACGACCATCACCTGACCATCATCTGATCCATCTAAAACTTTTTTACTTTCATGCCCAGAAGCCTTCAATTCTGAAGCCCGCTTCATGTCCCAGGTTATCTTAGCTGGGCGGGCCAGTCGAATTCAGGAAACACAAAATTAGGTACGTTCTTCCTTTTTACATGAGGTACATGGATCGTCATTCCAGGCTTCAACAAAGTATACAACTTGACAGAGTTCTTAAATTCATTAACAGTTGCCCTTATGTCAAAGTGCCACTTTCATTTGCTGGAACTCCTTGTTTTCGCTGCAAACCCATAAAGTAACTACAATGGAAAGGTTTGGACTTGTCTGAAAAGTCCCCTGGGTGCGGATGACATTGCAGCATGTTGTAAGTGTGCCTCTCAATCTGAATTTAGAGATAATAGCAATAAGAATCACTAATCATAACCAGGAGATGAACGAAAATTAATATATAAGACATAAACACACATACATTACATTCATATATGCGGAGGTAATCTCAACTTCAATGTTAGTTGACGAAGGTGAGACTCAACCCAGCTTTCCTTTTTCTCAAGTCATTGGAATTTTCTGCACTGATATCTATCTGTAGATAGCTCTTATATGCTTCAAAGAAGGCAAAAGGCTCAAAAAGGGTGTCCCAATCAGCCTTGTCTGTATCCATAGCCTGCAAGCAATAACATTAGAAAGACAAAATAAATAAATAAAGGAATATATATATATATAAAACAGAAACTGCCAGAGTTTGAAACTATGTGAACAAGACATTATGTAAAATTATGGCTCCCTTGCAAGAAAAGAAAAAAAAATTCAACATACTTTATTATTTGAAACTTGACAAGAAACTTGAACTAGACAAAAGAATAAAGCACATATAAAGACATCCAACTTAACACCATAATTCAAAGCAACAAATAACTTACTATCTACCCGAAAACTAAGCGCTTCAACTGAAAAAACAACGGTGACACTAAGATGAAGGGGTTTTAACCATTAATTGGAAAAAATGTCAGAAACATATATCAAAAAAATGAAAGAGAGCAATTAGCATAAAGGAAAACTAGAAAAATATACAACTAAGAACACAAGCATGATTTTGAACAGGAATGTCGCAGAACCTGTTAGCCATGTTACAAAATAAACAATGTTAACAGTTTGTTCATCATGATGAGAAGAAATGATTGCAACTTGAATGGAATGTCATCTTCTAATAAATTTGATTTCAGTCTGTTAGCCATGTTACAAAATAAACAATGTTAACAGTTTGTTCACCATGAAGAGAAGAAATGGTTGCAACTCAAACGGAATGTCATCTTCCAATAAATTTGATTTCAGTTGGGAAAGGAACATGTTGTAACTCAAATTGTAGGACCATACCTCACAGATTTCACTCCCCCTCTGAAATTCCTCAGACATTATACGCAAAGTACTTGATGATACATTGTAGCTTGAATTCATGCAAGGATAAGCTCGAGTAATTAAAGGCATCAAGTGATATCTATCCTTCGGAATTCTTCGAGGATCCCAAACTTGAAGTCGAAGGGATCCTTCTACTCTAGGACAAAGCATAACTGGGTTTGGCTAACGCCATTGAGTATAGACTCTGAAGAACCGAGATAGTATTATATGTGGCAGTGCATTAGGATATTATTGGCATATCCAAGCAACAAGCAATGCCCAATTTACACCACCAAGAAACCCTGAAACCTGGCAGTGATAAAAAGAAAGAAATTCAGATAAATAAGAATGAAGATTGTTAGAGCCAACAAAGATACGCCATAATCTAGCACAGCAGAAATTTTAGTAGCATACATTAGAATAAACACCACGACACTTTGCCCATAATCTCATGCATCTCAATGTTGTGCGGAAATTCTGGAACACAGAACATAAACAAAATAAGAAAGAACTGTTATAAAAGAATGCAAACTCATGAACGCACATATACAAGCTACAACACAAAGAATAAAACTGAATATTTGGAACTAGACGCAAAATTTGGTCAGTAACTCTACAACCATTCAGACTACGAACCGTCTGGTCATCTGCATTCTGCAATATTAAGTCCTGTGATATATCCAAGTCCTGCAAAGAAAATAATAATAAATTATAAAAAGATATAAGGCGTAAAATAGACCAAATACTAAAATAAATATGACACGTCATCAAAAATTTCAATCACTTGAAAAATGCGTACTAGGTATTTTTTGGATTATCAGGAAACAATAACTAATTACTGATTCATCAAATTGACTACACTTCACAGACTCGCACAAGACAACCGTAAATAAAACTAGAAATGTGATAGAAATACAGATGTATGATGAATGTTTGTCACTTGCAATGTTCGAAACAAACTTATAAATGAGGGTAACTCGTATCTACAGCATAAATTGAACATTACCTCAGGAATATCCCAAAGAAACAGTTTTGCATAAAGTAGATACATAGAAACCCCATTGAACTTGAATTTTAGCACTGGAACATGAGCATCAGGTACAGGGTGCACCTCTGTTACTTCAGGCACCTCTGACAACATTCTATGTAGCTCACCAAAGAAATCTTCCTACAATCAATTTATAGAGCAACACGAGTTAATCAATATAATACCTAAATACAAGAAAAAAGTAACCATGTGATATAAAAGGTGCAAGTTGATACTCTCGTGTTGCATGTCTAAGACCAACACAGTGTGTCTATATCTGCACCTGGACCATGCACCTGTCAAGACAGGAAGCAGTCAATATGTCAAAGGATTAGAAGTTGAAATAATAAAGGAACAAAGTATCAGATAATTATAAAATTAACAACACGCATATTCAACGGCCGTGGTTAGACCCTCTAGAAACCATGAAATACATTTTAACTCCCATTCCATGGGACGTGGGTGCTAATTAACATCATGCAATTTTAGAACCAAATACAACTCAAACTGAAATAACATCCTCAAATATTGAGACAAGTAACATGAAAATCATTCGGTAGCAAGTAATGTCAACATGCCAAGAATTTCAATGAAGTCTAAAAGAGAAGAATAGAAGCTCCTGCCCCCAGTCGATAGGAATCAAAAGTGAAAATCTTTGCATTTGCTTATTGCACCAGTTGCTCATTCAAACCATTTGCTCGACTAATCGTTTTGACCCATAACTTCACAATCTGTCTCATTATACAACCAAAAAATACAAAATAAAAAATAAAAAACACATAACAACCATATCACCAACAACAAGCATGAGATAAGAACTCGGATATATTTGATAAAAAGGTGAAGTATTTCAAATTCGATCAACTGAGATAATGCCGATAGGGGAAAGTACAACCCGACCCAACTGATACCTCCCTTTTCATTCAATTTTCTCAGCGTCCAAACAGAACGAAAGGATAAAAAAATGAAAGAAAAATAATTTAACCTGGTCTAGTCAGCCAAGCACCTGCTCCCTACTGACAGCCTCTTCTTGACTTTCATACAATCCCGCACCTTGCAAATACTGGAATGCCCACAAAACCAAACCCAATCCAGCATAATTTCAGATAAAAAAAGTCACAAATTTATAATATATCATCACCTTCAAAAAAACAAAAAAAAAAAAAAACCTTTTCAAGTTCCCGGGATCTCATCACATCGAACTCCGTTGGCCCACCAATGATTAGGGCTCCGTAATGCCTAATCGCTGCCCGTTATTCCTGTTGCTTAATCCGGGGTTCGCCATTTATGAATAATATAATAATATTGCCACAAAATTAATTATTTTTTACCAATTTTTTTTTAATATTTGTAACGTCTCGAAATTAATTAGATGTTATTAATATGTAAAATAATAGATTAGTGTTTTATAATAAATATTTTAAACTTAATTTGATTATTTTATAAAATTTTTAAATTAATGTTGTTTTTGATGATTTTGATGATTTTTAATTACTTTAAATTAGTTTTAATTGTTATTTTAAATTTTTGAAACAAAACAATTTGTCAAATGACTAATACGTCCCACTTTAGAAAACCACGTGCAGTACGTAGTATTTTTGAAAACAACCTTCCATTTTCTTTATAAAATCTCTCTTTCTCTTCCTCACACTCACTCTCTCCTCTCTCTCTCCCGTGCACTCTCTCTCGCTCTTTTCCTCTCTCGGTCTCTCACTTTCTCTCTCATTCTCTCTCAAAAATTTTGAAATAAAGTTCAATTTCAAGCTTTAGGTTAGTAGATTGAAGGCTCGGGAACGCGATTGAGCAACCACAAACTCGATTCAAAGCTTAATCTAAGGTTAGTTTCCAAATTTTCTAAACTTTTTAAATTTTTCAATTTTTCTTGCATTTTGAAATCTAAGCTTTTCTAAGTTTAGAAAACCTTCAATTTAAATTAGATGAACTTAGAATAACTAGAATACAAGCTTTGTTTCATCAAAAACGGATTTAAATTAAGATTTTTCATTTTTCTCTATTTTTCTCTATTTTTGGATTTTTCTAAAAAAAATTGTTTAAAACTTATTTTAAAGCATTAAAAAGTAATATACTATGTTTTTCTATAAATTATGATCATTACCCATGCCTGAGAATTGAGAAAACATGTTACAATTGAAGATTTGGGCTCGGGGAGGCCGAGACTCGTGCTTGAAAAATTCTAAAATTTTTCCAGATTGGTAGGTCGAACTTTGTGTTCGGCAAGCCGGATTCATCCGATCGGCAAGCCAAACTTGGAAAAGTTTGGCCGACCGGACTTGGTTTTTCGGTAGGCTGAACTGTGCAGTTCAGCCGTCTGAATCAGGGGGACTAGCAGGCCGACCAGGCATAGTGAAATTTTGTGATTTTTCACCCGTTTTCACCGTTTTAAACCCTAATTGAAATTCCAACTTTGTAAAATGATTTTACAAACTCAAAAGGCACACTAGGACACCATCAGATGATTTAGTAACATAAGATATCTCAAGTTAGATATTGATAAGCTAAGTTATTATACATTTAAGGTTGAACGTAGATCCGCGGAGCTCACGTATAGCGAACAGGGATTTCGGTGAAGGGATACCGATACGAGTATCGAGGTAGGACATCTACCCCTTTCTTGGTAGCTCATTTTAAATGTTTTGGCCTCAAAGGAATTTTTAACAAAATGTTTTCAAATGATTGATTGAAATTATATTCTGTTGACTGATTTTATAAAAGTAGAATTGAGGTGATTTTTCATAATAAACCTCATAATGAATGTAAATGATTATATTTGGTAAAAAGAGAATTTAATAATCATGAAAATATATATATATATAGATATATATGTAGATAAATATATTTTAGGGCATGATGCCATATCAGAGATCGGGTCGTGTAGTGCACAACCTTGGGGGCAGGTCCCGAAATCCAGCTGGACTACTACGTTGGTGAAATACATATAGTTTACCCAGGAAAAGAAAATGGTGTTTTTCTGGTCGACCTATTTAAACTGTTTTGGTAAGGAAAGTTTTTATTTAATTTTCACCTATTTATTTATTTGTTCTAGTTCATTTTCTACATATTTATTTGAATTATGAAATTTCTTTTAAAATTAAATATTTTCAAATTATAGTCCTATTGAACCTTTCGCTCACATTTTACTTGTTTTAAAATCTTACCCCTTAGGTAGATATCAGCTTGGGATTGGAGAAGAGCTCATTGACCGGACTGGCGACCAATAGAAGATTTGGGTAGGTTGTAGTACAACAATTCAAGACATGTAAAATTTTTAACTTTCCCTTTTATTTTGGATTATGGTTGTATTGTAATATTGTCAGTACTGTATGTGTGCACAAGATATGGGTCAGTGGGACCCATTCTCGCCTCACCCCATATTTTCAATATTGTTTCCTTATTACTTATTTTATTACCTTTATTTGTTCGAATATTATTACTGCTCACTTTAAATAAACGATTTTAAAATTATCACATTTTTGTTTATAAATTTAATTCTAAAACCCAATTTTAATTGAAATTTTTATTTAATCAACTTAATTAATCTACCATGTCATCTCCCATACTTCGGGGCGTGACAATCTTTTTGGTAGAATTAGGAAACTAAAGAACAAATTTATATATACAGATAGATAGATTTTTTTTTTACTGGCACTTTTTTCTTTCTTCTTCTTCATTTTTTTTCCCTTTTTCTTTTGACGTAAACTCAAATCAGAAACAAATAAAATAACAATGAAGAAAGTAAATGTCGATTATACAGTAGTTGATGGAATTTCTACAAAAACAGAAAAATTTAACATTTAGAGGGAAAACATCCAAAATACCAAAACCCTATCACTACAATCAAACGTAATGCAATGCAATCTCGTGCTTCATCGAGATAAACAAAAACCGTAACCCTAAACAATCGCAAAGGCCCAAAGAGAAATACACAAATATTGGCCAAGCAATTCCCTCGAAGTCCGGTCTATCCGCTTGCTGTGTTGGTGCAGGAAGGTCACTTTGATGGCTGTTGATGATCTACTGCTGATTAATTTTGTGTGGTTGTGCATGGTAGTCAGACTATCTGCTAAGCTTATCTTGGCTTTTCAAGCACTTGCGATAAAAAGATGGTACGTTTCGGATGTCAACAAGATAAGATTATGGTGCCAGCTAAGGGCTCTCCAATGCTTAAATCAAGTAATTGTTTGGCCGAGATCAGAAGTAGGGTTACGTGAAAAAGTCCATGTCTTTCTTAGGTGGAGTAAATGGCAGCCACCTAGGCCGAGTGTAAGGCAGGTTCAGCCTATGACCTAGGTTTCCCATCAAGTGGTGTAAGGAAGTAGGTGACAAGTGTTACAATCTCAAAAGGGTGGTCAATCCTTCATCTGAATGCTGTAATGAGGTCATGTGTCGGCCTTTAGAAATGAGTTGTTGCATGATTGCAGGCTATGTTAGTCCATCCCGAGCACCTATTCTTCCCAAGAAGGCTATATCTTGTGTGACGGCCACTAGAGGCCTTGTGAGCACTGCAAGAAAAAGTGCCGATTAGAAGGGAGTATTGTGGATGTCCAAAATATGGCTTTATCTGAGTAGGGTGGCTGGACAACCGAGGAGTGTTCTTCATGAATAGGATCCCAAGCATACCCCCAACATTAGCCCCCTAGTGTACCTGGTCGATGCTTGGCCTGGTGCACTATGCATGAGGGGTTGTTTGGCCAAAATGGGCTTCGGATTTAGGTCTTCGAGATCATGAGTTCTGGGGGCACAGTTGGTCAAGCTAAGCTAACACATGTCGGCTCTTATGCCTCTTTAATTTCCGCACCAGACCTTCGACTATAAATAGGACAAGCCTTCAATCCATTCCACATACCTTGCTTGCAAATTTCTAAGAGTTTTGCATTCTAGTTGTCAAGCGTAAAAAATAAATAAACGAACAATTAGTTTAATCTTCAGACCTGTCTTTTCTTTAGATAATTATTTTAATACAATTTACCAACCAAAATAGAAATAATAAATCTAAAATGGTGATGATAGACCGCCATATAATTACTTAAAAAACCTAGATACATATTTTAACCTCTAAAGAACTATAACGGACAAAATTAATTAATTAAAATAATAATTGAAATAGAAATTGGATCAACAATAATTAATTAATAAACATTCATCATATAATCTCATAACAACATATAAATATATAAAAACTCTAAAGTGTTAACTCTCTAGAAATATAATTCAAGCATAAGAAATATTAAGATCACATATTTTATGTATATATTATGACCACAAACCCGTAAAAAACTCTGTAAAACCATGGCTCTGGTACTAATTGTTAGAAAATGAGTACGTAGCGGATTTAAAAAGATTTTAAATTATAAAGTTTTTTTTTTTCAAAACAAGTTAGATATGCTATGAATATAAATTAATAAAAGATATTTTGTACCTCGTAACAGACCAGAAAGTGGCAAGAATTGCTACGAGATAAATCTACCAAAAGAGCTTCAACTAACTAGACTTTTTTGCTATTCTGTTTTCACAATTGGAATGCAGGTAGTTTTACGTCGTTTAGTCTTTCCTCAAGTAACTTTCCATTCTAACTAATGAGAAAATCAAGAGCTAAGGTTCAGGATATTGAACAATAGCTCCAAGGGAGTTTTAGAGTCTTCTTGACAAAATACTCTTCTCGAAATCTTTCAAGTGACATAAGAAACAATAGAATGTTGTTTCCTTTATATTGTGGCTGGATTGGGGCTAGTCCTTATCAGATATAACCTCAAAATTTGAATTAGTTAAATCTCATGGTGAAAACGCATGAAACTTGTTTGCTAAAAATAACAAGCACAGTCAACCGCATACTATGTATGGCGATGACCGCGTGGTAAAGCTGACCTAACAGACTCAGTTTCTAGCTTCTTAGAGTTATGTGATTTCATCCAATTTCCACGGATTGGATGAATCCTACCTTTTTTGAGCTGGGCATCCTTTATAAAGCCTTAGTTTTAATTCAAATAACCCAGTTGAGAAGTTACATAGTTAAAATAGTCTTATGGAGATAATCCCATACAAATAAAATCAATTTCAAATAATTCAACATGTCTATATAAAACTAATTCAACTAATAAGCTAATAGAATTATTAAATCTAATATATTGAATGTTAGCCAATCTAATAAATAACATAAGTTACTAATCTATAGGAAAAACATGCCACATCGTTACAAGAAATATTACGAGCTAGCAAAAGGGGCCCAATATACATACATAAATCAAGCTCCTATAATTATAATAACGTATCCTCAACATGTATATTTTATAATTATCAACTCTAAAGTTACTATGCTAAAACCTTTGAGATGCACTCTTAAACTCTATATAAATTATGAAACTCTAATAAGTTTATTATCCATGACATATCATATTATCTAACATCCCTGTAGGAAATTCATAACCGGTTTAAGGATAAATTCTGTTTGACCTTCGTAATTATATTTACCTTGTGTTCCATTATCTCACTATTAAAATAGTTACTATTCAAAACCAATGCAAAGAGTATACCATTCAGTTACACATATATATATCGAAATGGTTGAGCACTCCAATTTTTAATTACAAGATAATGCCTATAAGAGAATGTCATTAACTCTACAAAAGAACAATGAATTTCATATCTATGAATAATAAGTCTATATCAATCAAGAGTCATGTCACCAATATAATAGTATGTGTACCTTCATATAATTCAGGATGTCAACATTTGGCACATCAAAAGACATAATTCAAAAATACAGACTCTTAAATTCATTTCAAGATTAAGATTTAACTCATATGATTGTGTAAAGTGAATTGATTTATACAAACAAAATTATAAATCAAAGCAATTCATCTTTAGTCTCGATCCAATATATCATCACCAATGACAATATGCTAATGTTTCTACTCGTGGAGTCTAACTCTGATAACCAAGACAAGTCATCTCCTCTAAGGGATATGGACAACATAATAATCTTAACATGAATAAAGTACCCAACTTTATATCCTCGATTGAGGATCTTTTATATTTAGACTATCACCATAAGAATCTTATCTTTTATATAATTTGTCTATCATATGTACGATCTTAAAAGTTTAGATTGACAGTCTTAGAGTTTTGTTTATTTATCATACATTCAACATGAATGGGCATAAAGAGAACAACATTTGATATATGAAAATAAATAATAAACTCTTTATTGATTAAATGTCTACAAAAACTGTTATATCATTTAATTATTAGGGCACTTAGTCTAACAATCTCCCACTTACTCTAAGTGAGTAAATATGGCATGTTACACATCCCCATAGCCTTTACATGCTTCTTTAAGGTCCTCGCACGTAGCGTCTTCAAGAAAGGATAAGCTATATTGTCCTCGAATGTAATCTAGCACATATTAACATATTCACCCTCAATGAAGTCCCTTATCACATGATACTTTTGGTCTACCTGGTTTCTCATCTTATGGTATCTTGATTCCTTGGTATTAGCTATTGTTGCTTTCTTATCACAGTATAGTGTAATCGGCTTATCCATACCAGGAATTACTTAAAGATCCCCAAGGAACTTGGAAAGCCATACTACTTATTTCGAAGCATCATTGGCAGCCACGTACTCAGCCACCTAGCACTTATATATCATTCTAAGGTTACTTTCTAGCCTCGTGATGACACCTTATGCTTCCTAGAGTGATGAATCATAGCCTAACTCTATATTTTATCACCTAACTTCGCTCATTGCCACTTCATGCTTAACTTACTACAATTTTGTTAAAAGTTCTAAACATCTTCTAATCTTGCATTCGTGAGTTTCTAACTCTAAGCAAGAAGCTTAAACCTTAGGTATTACACAATATTAAAGAAGACAATATACAAATACATATTTTAGGTGAGGAACTAAATAGCATATAGTGATAAGTGACACTAACCGATGAAGAATGCAAGTGTACAATTATACACTCTGACAGATTACTCGTTAATACGATTAAGAACCGCTTATGCCAACTTGGTATATGGCATTGCACCACTTGAAGGGTGGGAGAAGGGGGTGGCAAAACACGAAAATTATGAGCAAAAAGCTCAATAACCTTACCTTTTCAAAAAGCAACAATAACCATTTAATAAAACATATTGAACTGAACAATAAGCATAGCTTGAAAATGAGCTTACCAAAAAATAGTAACATATTATTTATTGCAAATCATAAATGAATTGATAAACTTACATTAGAACACTAAGATAACACCACCATAAGTACATAAATTTGACTTGAAAATCAACGTTTAAAGTATTTGCCAAAATTTTTAATTGGTTCAAAAATTAAGTTAATATGACGCAAATGTTAATTAAATTAAATACAATGTTGATTAAAATTAATAGTAATGACGATAAATCAAAATTGGCACACTAACTAAATTGAATTAACGCAACTAATTTCCATTTAAAATCCATGGGTGCTACAACCTTACCCTCTAAAAAGAAATTTCATCCTTAAAATTTAAACTAATCTCTAAAGCGAAAAAGATGTGGATACCACTCCCTCTTTGTCATCTCTAATTCCTATGTGGAATTTCTCAGCAGTGCGAACTTGTTACCATCTGATCAATATTCTTAGCTAGCATTTTTCTCTCAAATCCGATAAATATTTTTAGCTAGCATTTTTCTCTCAAGTCGTGTCTTCTTGAATAGGCATGCTATACCACAAATTATTGTATTGGAGTTGGACTGTATTAGGAAGGCTTCAATACATTAAACATGTTATATTCGATTACTTTGGAGGAAATCGAGCCAATATGCAACAACATCAACTCATCACGAATCCAGAAAGATTTTTGTACTTTAGTGCAAACTTAACTTCATACAAAAACATATAACTCCTTTGCATAGGAACTCTAAGCAGAACATAGTTGCCCTTTTGAGAACTTCTCCAATACTTTGCGTTGGATTATGTGCTTTTACTGGATATGATGGATAGTTAACCCTCATGAAGTCAACATTCTAGATATAACTGTCCTAGAATCCTTCTCGAAAACATGGACCAAAATGTAATATAATGTGTGAATTTCATTAGCCTATCCATAGCAACCAAAATAGTGTCACGATTCTGCCAGATCCTTAGCCTGATGCATTGGTGTACGCCTCGTAGGACTTATTGCTACTTGGTATAGTCAAATCACTAGAGTGGTGATCAACCAAATCTTCAATTCTTAAAAGACGTGCTTATGTTTATCATCTTGCTCAAGTTAGAACTTCTTCTTAGTCAACTATGCCAACAGAACTACGATTATAGGACAAGAAATCCTTCATGTACCATCTACAATACCTTACGGGTCCAAGAACCTTTGAATTTGTGCCAGATTCTTCAGTCATTTCCATTGCAACATTGCTTCTACCTTGGAAGGATTCACAAAAATACGTTGACCCAGACGACATGTCTAAGAAACTTAACCTTGGTGATGAGTAAGTATTTTGCTCATAATTTAGTTATTTCTTATGCCTAAATATTATGAAAATCCTTAAGTATTTGTGTTCTTTTTTTGTGTTTTTGTGTTTTCTTGTAGGAATTATGGATAAATGGGAATCTAGGTTAAAATGTGGCAAAATTAGAGCTTTTAGAGCATTTGGGATGAGTGTTGAACGAAGGAAGTAAGCCAAGGCAAGAACTCATGTCAAAAAAGGGCAAACAAAGCCCCTCAAGGCATGGCTAGGACAAAAGTTAGGCATTGGAGCCTCAATAGCTTAGCATTGTGGTGCCTAGTTGAGCGAGCAGCTGCATGTGTGTCAAACGTGCTGTGTGTGCAATATGCGAGGCCGTATAGGCCTACAGTGCATTACCGTGCAGCCCCTTGCGCTAAAGCATGCTAATTGCCTCTTGATGGTTGATTTTGGCCCCAAACTTAAACCAATGGCCTAAAATGGACCTAAATTAAAGCCCTAAAACTTTTAACCCTAATCGCCAAAGGGAGCCTCCATTTTTGGAGGAGGAGGTGATAGAATGTAAAAATGTACATCTTATAATGTTAAATTCCATAAGTTTTGCATTTAAATTTATCAATTTTTCCTCAAATTAAACATTTTTGCATGTTTTTAGCATTTTTGTGTGTAATGTTAAATATTATCTACAAAAGTATTTTTTATATTGTTTTTAGTGTATTTTTATGTTAATTTTATTATTTTAGTTTTTAGTTAATTTTTCTTATGAATTTGTTTGTAAAATAAATTTTTTATGTTGAACCGTTTTTAAGTTTTATTAAGTATTTTATTTGATTTTTAAGTTTTTTTATTTATTTTGAAGTGCATTTTTAGTCTTAATTTAGTTTTGTATTCAATAAGAATGTACAAATATTTACTTGTTTTTAGTAATTTTTATTTTGCAAATTAATTAATTTTATTAGGCTTAATTACAAGGAATTTTATTTCTAGGGTGAAAATAAGAAGAAAATTCCTAGAAAAGTTCAAACACATGGTCAAAGCATAAACTTCTACAAATTTTTAGCTATAGCCATGTCAACGCCAAGTGGACACATACACGTGGCTTTCCTTCATTTGCTGGTTAAAGCAATGTTAGCAGCACAGTCATAAAATTACTCCTTACATGTTGCCATGTGTTTGATTGTCATTGGGCCGCATCAGGCATGTGTATTACACGTGTTACAAAAGTGTGTGACTGATAGTGGGAACCACCCACATGGCTAGCCAGAGTTGCTTTTCATTAGCTGCAGCCTTGTTTACCTACAACTGTGATGCTAGCCGCTGATGTTACTTACTGAAGACTAGATCAATGGCCAAAAGATTATGTAGCTAGCCCGTCTTTTTAGTCAAAGTATGCACATTTAACACGATGATTAGTGTGCATTTCTCTGTTCAATTCTCATGCAAAGCAGCAGATTTCCATATCCAACAACTGGATCTAATAAAAAATTTAATTAATTAATTAACATTTCTCAATGCCTACAATGAAGAAACAAAGGGAAGAAACAAAAGCATTTCATATGCTTTACTTAAATAATTTTGTATAAAAACCATGTGAAGCATAAGTTTTGAGTATGAGCGGAGAGCTGAATGGCTCTCCATCAGTTTAATTTTTTTAGTTATTTTTTATTTTTAGTTTCTTTTTAGTTTTAAATTTATAATATTGTGAGGGATATGTTAAGTGTTTATATCTATATAATATTATGAGAGAGTGCTGTCAGTATGGAGGTGGACCCACCAAAACTGTTCAAAAATTACAAGTCATTTCTAAACTCTCAATTTCTATAATACTTTGATGTTTGTTTAATTTAATATATGTGTTGCTTACTTTTGTTATTATTATAATTATTTTTTAAATTAATTTTTGTTGGGATTATGTTGTAGCTTAGAATTTATGAATATTTTATTTAGTTAAATTTTATTTTTATCATTCCCATATTATGTTGAGTATTCAATACTAGGCTTATCACTAGTTGGTTGATCAAATAAATCATAATGAGGCCAGAAGAAGATTTGTGGTTTAGGATCAATGTGTAGAATGCCATAAATTGCATGTGAGATAGGTATATCGTTGCATGGTTTGTATGGTTGCTAAATGAGAATCTCAAGTTCATAGTGAATTCTTGATTGTTGTAATTTACATAAGAATATAGTAAATTAGCAACTTATGGATTTTTTAGCATAACTTGGAAGAGAGTGTTAGATAAAACAAAGATTTTCGTCCATCAATATAGTTTAAGAAAATCACAATAACATGTATAATTGAATAGGATAGGGTTAATTTTAAGTGAAATCATGATTCCCAACGTTTTAGAATTTATTTATTTCAACATATATTTCTTTTTAATTTATTTTTGTGTTAGTTTTACTTTTAATTCAAACCCTCTAAATAATACTTCAATTAATTTTAGAGTTAAGATTAAATTCAATATTCAATAAAAATTACATAGTCCTCGTGGGATTGACATTTGCACTTCATGCACTTTACTATTTGAGACGACCACGTCTAATTTCACTAGCACAAAACATCATCATTAGGATGCATACGTTTCCAAGAGGATTTAGGTTAATTCTAAAGAAGAAATGGGGAAGAAGAAAAAGAAAAAGAAAAAAATACATTTCTTTGTTTTAGCTTGTAATTTTAGTTCTACTTTTAAATTTAGATTTTTCTTTCAATAAATCATCATGGGATTGATCTTTGCCTTATTATGAAGTGTTGATTTATTTTTAGTGCTTTTTCATGGTTTATTTGTTTTGTTCTACTCTTAATACTTCTAGTTCACTTGACTAATGAATTAGATAATTTTTAGTATGGGGTTTGATGCTCGAGAGAGGGAGATTCTATATGTGGATTGTGGGAAACGTAACCTAGGCGATTATAAGATCGAGAGATTTATAGTTCCTTTGTAGTCATTAGGAAAACTAGAGCTTAATGATGGTTTAAATAAAGATATTAGAATTTTGAGCATATTATCCAATTTGATGTTCGAGAGAAGAAATTGGTTTAATTAAGAGGTTCTCAATTAATTAATCATGAGATTCACTTATTAACAAAATTAATGCGGGTTAATCATGAAGAAATCAGTGCTCTTGTATTTTTAATTAACTGTTTTCATTATTTTTATTTCAATTTAGTTTCTAATATTTTATTCTCCTTTCTTTTATTTTTATTTCGGTAATTCAAATAATCTAAGAGCCAATCAATTTTGGAAATCAACACAAACTTAATCCATTCTTCATGGACTCAATATTCATACTCAGATACACTTGATTACTTATACGACTCGCACATTGTGGATTTGCTACACTTAATTAACCATAACTCACACCTTTTCTTCTTCACATATAACTAATGTTCTGGAAGAATCTGAAGAACAATCCTTGATATTGCTCATGCTATTCCGAAGTCTTAGAGTGAACCATAGTAGCATCCATGAAGACTATCATGATCCGATCCAGATAAGACCAAAAAACCCAATTCATTGAGTTTTATAAATGCTATAACAGTATTCTTTAATTCGAACGACACTACCAAAAACTTAAAGTGTCCATACCAAATCTTGAAAGCTATTTTAAAAATGCCATCTTCCTCAACCTTAAGCTGATGGCAATCGTACCATAGACCACTCTTAGAAATATAATATAAACCCCCTTAACCAATCAGATAACTAGTCGATTCTTGACAGTGGATACTTATTCTTCACAGTGACCTATTTAGCTGTTGAGAACCGATATACAGCCTAAGAGAACCATTGCGTCCCGTGATTGGTCCCTTGGTGAACAAAATTGTGTATGCCTAAAGGAGACATACTATTCTTGATGTATCATTTGTCAGCTAACTGCCCTAACTTCTTTTTCTGCTCTTACATTTTTATCGACACTATATGGTAAGGAACAATGGAAACCAAAACCATTTCAGAAAGTAAATTGATACTAAATTCTATCTCATGGTTTGGCAAAAAACTAGATAAGTCATCAAGAAATACATCCCCAATCTCGCCAACTATGGAAATAACCAAACTTACTTACTAAAGCAAGAAAAAAAAAGCATAACGTGCTTGGTTCCTACACCCTCTATCATAGGGTTTAAGGGACCTATTGATAAACATCTAATCTACCCCACTTTGGGAAATAATCAAGGTTTCTACACTAATCACAAGTGTTATCCTCCTATGGTGACAATCAACCACACACCATACTTAGGCAACCAATCTATTCATAGGATTACATCGTAAGTACTCATATGAATTACAATTATATTAGCCTCCAGCGCTCGAGGAAAATGACAACATAAGAGAATTGGTCAAAACTTAACTAGAACACAAGTCAGGATTTAGTACAAATTCTCAAGGACCTATGGGTTATGACCTATTATGCTTCTAGATGATTATGGCATTTTCTAGGCATTTGTCTCATAGCACGACCCCTGCCTGTTGAAAAAACAGTATACAGTGAAATTTAAAATTTTTTATACCAAAGTATTTTTTAAAACACAAGTTTGACACACTATATGCATAATTAACCAGATCTTACTAACCTTATTTACCGAAAAGCTTCACAATCTGTGAAGAGAAGTAATGTTTTAGAAGAGCTTCAACTAACTAGTCTTCTTTGCTATTCTCTATCCACGATCAGTGTGTGTATGGGTACACTCGTACAGCTGTTCCACAAGTGGCTCTCCTTCCAACCAATTGAGAAATACCTAAAGCTATACTTCGTGATTTGTGAACAGCAACTTTTGGGGGAGTTGCAAAGTCTTGCTGGCAGAGTCTCACTTTAGATGTCTTAATTGATCTTAATAATAATGAGTCTCACTCCCCTTTTTATAGGGGTTGGGCCCAATAGTGAGTCCTTATCAGATAAGGCCTCAAAAATTCGAATCAGGATTAAATTAGGAACAATATCTGATAAAATTTGCATGAAAATGCGTGATTTATTTAACACTTGGTTGGTAGGCCAAACTGACAGATCGGCTTGCCGAACCTCCTCTATTGGTTGGCCGAACTTAAAGATTGGCCTGCCAAACTTTCGATAAATGATCCCTATAAATCTTTATTTTCCACCTGAGAATCTTGGGATAGAGTCTCAGTTTGAATTTAAATAACCCAACAGAGAAGTTATCTAATTAAAATAGTCATTTCTAGATAATCTCTAGGAAAATAAATATTCCTAATAATTCAACAAGTTTATCTTGGATTAATTCAAAATTAATCTAACTGATAAATAGACATGAATTATCTGATCCCGATAATTCAACAAGTTTATCTTTAATTTTCACAAAATTAATTCAATTGATAAACATACGTGAATTATCCGATCCTATCGAATTTTCAGCCAATCTGATAATTTGACACAAGTCACTAATTATTGAAAAAGTATGCCGTATTGTTATAAGATTTTTATGAGCTAGCAAAGGGGACTTGATGAACCTATATAGTTTAAGCTTCCGATAATTATGAAACCCAATATCCTAGATATACATTTCATAATTATTAATTTCAACGCTATTCCACTAAAAGCTTAGAGTTGTACTTTCGAACCATATAGAATTACAAAGCCATATAGCTAAGTCTCTATGACATATTATAATGTATCGTATCTCCATGGGATTATCCATAATCGGCTTAAGGATCAAGATCACATAATTTATACATATAGCATGATTACAAACTTGTAATTTTATGTAAAAACCAAGACTTTGATACCAATTATTAGAAAAATTGTGCACAGTGAAATTTTAAAATTTTTTATACCAGAGTATTTTTCAAACACAAGTTTAACACACTATATGCATAAATTAACCGGATCTTATTAATCTTGTTTGCCGAAAAGGTCTGTAATCTATAAAGAGAAGTAACATTCTAGAAGAGCTTCAACTAACTAATCTTCTTTGTTATTCTCTATCCATAATCGATGTGAGCACACTCATATAGCTCTTCCATAGGTGGCTTTCCTTCCAACCAATTGAGAAATACCCAAAGCTATAGTTCGTGATTTATAAACAATAGCTTGTCAGCTCCATTAGATTATGAGAAAGGAGAAAAGGAGAAAGCTATAGTTTTGTCTTACCTTCTTGATTATTTTTTTTACGTTATATTATCTCTCCATCGGAAAACTTACCATCTACAAATGGTGTACCATTCGATTACACCTATGTATCCAAATGGTTAAGTGCTCCAGTTTACGAATTGTAGAATAACACATATAAGAGGATATCAACTACTCCTAAAGAGGAGTTATGGATTCCATATCTTTGAATAACAGGTATACGCTATCAAGAGTCATGCCTCCAACATACCGGCATGAGTACCGCTATAAAATGTGGATGTTACCCTTTGGTACATCAAAAGACACAAGTCAAGACAATGGGTTCATTATTAATCTTAGAATTAAGATACAATACACATGATTGTCTGTCACGCCCCGGAGTATGGGAGGTGACGTGGTGGTTTAATTAAGTTAATTAAGTAAGGTTTTAGTTAAAAACAAGGTTTTAGAATTAAATTTATAAATAAAAAGTGGTAATAATTTTAAAACCATTTGAATGGAGGAAATTAAGAAAATAAAATAAATCATCATCGTAATTAAGCAAATAAAAATAACATTAAAATAAATAAGTATAGGGTGGAACGCGTATGGGTCCCATTGGCTTACATATTGTGCACACACATGTAGTACTGACAATATTATGATACAACCACAGTCCAAAATAAAAGAGAAGTTAAAATCTTACATGCTTTGAATTGTAATTTAACCTACCAAATCCTTCTACTGGTCATAAGTCCAGTCAACGGACTCTTCTCCAATCCTATGTTGATATCCACCTAGGGTTAAGATTTTAAAACAAATAGAATGTGAGCGAAAGGCTCAGTAGGACTATATTTAAAAAAATTATTTAACTTTAAGAGGAATTTCGTAAATCAAACAAATATATAGAAAACGAGCTAGAACAATTAAACAAATAAATAATTAAATGAAAATTTAATGAAATATAATCTTATCAAAACAATTCAATAAATCGACCAGAAAGAATACCGTTTTCCTTTCCTAGGCAAACCATATGTAATTCACCATCGTAGTTGTAACACCCCGAAGTTAATTAAATGTAATTAGAACATTAAATGGTGAATTAGTGTGCCATGATAAATGTTTTAAACTTAATTTGATTACCTTGTGGAAACCTTGTGTTAATTACTTTTTTTTGATGATTTTTGATTGTTTTAAATTGTTTTTGATTGTTAATTTAAGTTTTAATAAAACAATTTGATTTGAAAACAGTGCGTAGTTGCTCACAGCTTTGTGCAACTACTTTTCTCTCTCTTCTTCTATTTATTTCACTTTCTCTCTCTTTCCTCTCATTTCTCTCGCTCACTCTCTCTCTCTTCTCTTCCCTCTCTCTCGGTTCCCTCACTCTCTCTCATTCTCTCTCTAAAATTTTGAAACAAATTTCGTTTTTAAGCTTCGAGCTAGGAGATCAAAGGCTCGGGAACAAGATTCAACAACAAAAACAACGTTTTCAAGCTTTGATTCGAGGTTAGATTTTAAAACTCAAAGTTTTTCTATTTTTCAAGATTTTCTTGCATTTTGAAATTTTAGAGTTTCTAAGCCTAGAAAAGCTTCAATCTAAGTTAGATGGACTTAGATTAGCTAGAATGTAAACTTCATTTCATCAAAAACGGATTAGAATCAAGATTTTTCATTTTTCCTCTATTTTCTCTATTTTCGGGTTTTTGAGAAAATCTTGTTTAAAACTTGTTTTAATTCATTAAAAAGTGTTCTATTATGATTTTCTATTGTTTATGATGATTATCTATGCCTGAGA
>CAMOHE010027523.1:0-10091 GCA_946598075.1 Artocarpus hirsutus
TGGATTGCACATCCATGATATAAAAAAAGGTATAACCACATCCTTCACGTTTGATGTTTGGTTTCAATGCCGTCCCTCTACGTATTACGAACTTTTACGTAAAGTTAAAATGATTGAAGGAACATTACACGCTTTTGGCATGTATGTCATCCCAAAATGGGAATGGGATTAGTAGACATAAATTTGGGATCCAAGAATCAGATTGTATGCTGCTTGCTACCCTTTGGTGTGAATTGATCTAGGTCACACCCAATAAAACTACTTGATTGAATGGGGGCTCTTGGACAAGTAGTCCGCCCAAAAATTTTTTTGGGCAAATGACCCACTTTTTTTTTTTTTTTTTTTGCATCAGAAAATTGGTTTTTTGGACATCAAAACGGTTCCAGTTTTTTTTGTTTTTACCACAGTTAGATTCCTCTTTGCGATACAGTCCTTTTTCTCTTTTCTGTGAAAAAAGTTGAGGCAGTTTCGGTGCTCAGAAAAAAACATTTTTTTAATGTAAAAAAAAAAGAGGTCATTCACTTAATTTCAAATTTTCTTAACTCTTTTTATCAAAATTTCCCTGATTGAATGCCACATGTCAAAAAAAAAAAGCTAATATATATCTTCACTTTCATATTAGGTTTTTTTCCTCTCTCCCTCACTTTCCCCTCTCTTTCTTCTCTACCTCCTCCATTTGTTCACACCAGTGACACAAAATGACACTGGCCGGTCCGTCATGCTTGCACCTCTGTTCAATGTGGCCGAACTTTGTCAGACTATGTTTGACTTGAACGAAGCACGGACCATCGCGAGAAGGGGAAATTGTAGTAAGGGAGATGATAAGTCGTGCAACAAGCATGGACAAGACATGGAAAAAAGTTTGTGATAGGATTGATGTCCTAAAAAACAAATATTTTATTTGTAATTATAACATTTTGTGTTAAATGAACAAAAATAATAATACCAATGTTTCATGTGTTGATAATGGTCCTCTTGTCATGTTATTTTTATTATTATATATTTTAGCAAGCATACGATCCATAACTATTGCAACCAAATCTTGGTATTAGATATATATAGGGATTGCATATGAATAGATATGATTCTAAAATTAACCGTCTAAATTATATAGTCTGTATTTTATGTGTAAAGTCGGAGCACTTTACACTTGATAAGATTGCAATAGGGATCTACATCTATTTGAGAGGTAGTTTATCTAAGCCGTAAGAGGAGGTTGACTCATGGTAGACATATTCATCTAATTGATCTAATGTCAGTTGCATGCCGGACTAGGGCTAAAGTGTGACTAATTTAATTTTCTTTTCACTTAAATTAATTCATTTTGCAATCATCTACGTGTCATCTTAATCTTAAATTGGATTCACGACTACATGTTTGTAGCTTATATCTTTTGATATGCCAAAGGTAGAGTTCCTATCGATAATTGATAAATGGATTATTGTCAGTAAGTTAGAGTTGCAACCTATATTTGATGAGGGCATAATCCAAATATAAGGATTCATAGCTCTCTGAAAGGAATTAATGTTATCCTTGTAAAAGTATTATTTAGGAAATCAAAAAAGAACAAGGCCTTGGTCATCAAAATATATATGGTAATTGGTGATTTCTTATTTGTATTAGTTACGAATGGAGTTTTTGTTGGTTTAGTTAGAAGAAACTTTATAAAAACACATAAAATGCAATGGAATAGATTTTAAAAATTTTTCTGAAACCTTCAAAATCCTTCATACCTATTTGTCAACAATGACTCTAGAAGATCAAGAGTTTCAATTCCTTCAAATCTTCCTTGCTATTCTCCTCTTTTTGAATTAACTAGTGCGTAGGCACTGGTGAGTTCTTTTGGATGATCTTAATTACTCCTTCCTATCTTTATTGGCTATGGTTCCTTAAGCTCTAAGGGGGAAAGTTCCGAAAACACTAGATAGAGGCGCAAACAAATATCTATTGAAAATAGTACCCTTAGGGTCTATTTAGAGAAACGCATAGTTTGAAGTGAAAGAGGAGAATCTCACCAAGCTTTGCTTGAAGATCATGCCAACCATAGGATGGTTGGGCGTATATCCCGTTATCCTAATAGAAGGATGACACGTGTTACTCTTATTCCCATCTATGTATTCAAACTCTATTTAGTATTTGTCTGAGATTTGATTTGGCTTCAAATTGAGATACTGTTTATTTTCATTTTTAAGATAAATATTTTCCACGATTATCTCAATTATTTATTTTATCTAATAAAATTTATAATTACTCCGCGATATTTATTTTAATTATTAAAATAAATATTTTATGTATAATTGATAAGCACCATGTCATAAAAATAATTCCACATAAATATATCAATGCTATATGGAAAAACATACCTAGTAGTCTTAGAAGAATACTATGGGTGCCAACCATCATGTAGGCAATATACTATGTGTTATCAGTCCTAGTAGACTAAATTGTCCAAGTAAATTCTATTAATTCATCTAAAAGAATATTGTGGAGCTAACAAGAGAACCCAATGGACATATATAATCTAAGCTTCAATAAGTATTTATAATTTAAATATCTCATAATCAAATTAGTAATAATTATTAGGTCCAATTTGTGCCACAATTGGAAATCAAAGCTACATTCTTAAATTGTATACAACATTATAAGGAATCTTAAGTTAAGGTTGTCAATTGATATAATCATTTACCTTACGATTTTATTTTCTATAATTATATTCATAATCAACCTAGGTTAATGGTTTCTATACAACCTCTCTATTTACTTCTTTGTGCATAAGTTTTGTTAATTCTAGACTGCCTATTTATGAACAAATCAAAAATGAGGAAAGTACTCAAATTAATATTCATGATAATATTATCTCAAATCAAGTAGAAGCTATGGATTTCGTATATGTGAATAGTATTCCTAACTACTTATAATATTATGTCTCTAATATACTAAGCTTTTTTTTTTTATTGTAGATTAATAAATCTCAACATTGGCAATCAAATGACATAACAAATAGATATGAGCCCATTAATCACTTCAGGGTTAAGGGTATATCCATAAAATGATCAAAGATGAAAGAGTTTTGATGCTTAACATAGAATTACATAAAAATCAGAATTCTATTTTGGTTTTGGTTCAATATCTTCTAAATATACTAGTGTCTTTATTTAGTAGTCATTAATATACTACAATCTAGATAAGATCGTGCCACCAATTTGAAAATAGACAACACCACAATCTTTGTAAAGATAAAGAATGAAGATATATCCACCAATTGTGAACCTATATTTTATATTGTCTAACATAATCATATTTTCTGCATCATGAACTCTTCATATACATTGGTTGCATACTTAAAACAAATATTGGATCCTTTATGATATTTTCATAAATATATAAGCATGTATATCATGAAAAATAACAAGGAATATTATTTATTAATAATACAATACTTTATTTCTCATAATATCCAATTGGGATAAAACGACATGTATTAAAAAGAACAAATCCTAACAATTTTTTAAATAAGTGAAATAATAGTACATTGAGACAAAATAATCAAAAGGGAAGACATAACTAATTCTTTATTCAATTATAAATACCTTACGAGGGTACACGTACTTTAAGAGGACATGGTTAAGACTAACATATTTGAAGTCTTTAGTATATTATCAAGATTGGAGCTTTTGATCTATACTAGAGTGACACCAAATTTAATAATTAAATAAGACACTAATTAGGGATTAATTTGTATGTTAATATTGGAACTTGATAATATATGTCCATCAAGTTCAAATACTGGCTCATTAATTCCTTGACAGGTTAAGTAAATACAGTTTATCACATGTTATACAAAAGTATACACATTACAAGCCTCTAGGCTCGACAGTGTACATGCCATAGTCATGGTCCAGATGAATTGTATGGCACTAAGCCAATGTGCCTAGGGCTATGCAAAAAAAAAAAAAAAAAAAAAAAAACATCAAACTGCCGAACCATTAAAAAGGGTCCCAAACCAAACTAGAACATTTTTAAAATGGTCCGATCTGGTTCCAAAGTATTTATCCACGATTTGGACCAGACCATTTTCTAAAAATTAAAAATATATATAAATATATAATATTTTCCATATATATATATATATATATCAATCTAATATATATAATATAATATAATATAATATATGTTATTGCATAGATAATTATTTCTATATATATGTACATATCAATCTGGTATTGTTTATTCTTCAATAAACATTATACTCATTTGTTTTTTGTCACTCTTTGGAACTTCCTTTCAAAATGTTGTTTTTAGTTTCTTAGATAGTTATATAAAGAATAAAATCTACTTTAAAAAAATCAAAAAAATCAATCCAAAAATGTCTTAAACCATGGTTTAAATCGGGCTCTAAATGGTCTAGTCTGGTCCGATCCCAAATGTTAGACGGTCCAATCTAGTCCCATTTTTCTCGAACCATAAAAAATGGTTCAGTTTCAAAAACCTAAAGGTTTAGGACTAGATCGAACAATGCACACCCCTAAATGCACTTGGATTGTTGGCACCTACAACATGGTTTTTTGGGATAATTAATTATTTAATTAATTTCATGAAAATATTTAATAAAATTAATTATTGGGATTTTGAATAATCAATTAGTTAAATTTTGTATTTGAATAACTAAATTTAAATCCTAGTTCTGTTTGGGCAAAAGATAATTATTCACGATTATTTAAATTAGATAATTATGTTACCTAATAAAATTCTAATTTATATTTGAATTGTTTGAATTGGAGTTGACTTAGATAATACAGGAGATCATAGGATCCTACACCATCATTGGCTAAAATTTGAATCATCCCTACTAGTGATAGGCATGTAACACAGGGATAAGAGCCTTATGAATGGCGTGGACTTCTAAAATGAGTGGGAAAAAATTCTCTTAAGTTTGATAGACTTCAAACTCTTTTAATCAATTCTATAAATAGAGGCCTTGCATCTACATTATTCTCAAATTGTCATAATACAACTTAGAGATAGTTGCATTTAGATTATTCATCTTTAGTAATCATTATTATCATCACCATAGTGGGTGGAAGAAGAAAGGTTGTGGTGAAGGTTTTCTGAGTTGTGCCCATACACATAGCATCTTGAAGGAAGAGATGTAACATTGAAAACTTGAAGGTTGAGGACTTTTTGAAGTTTTGATCAATTAGAAGTAAACAAGGATGATTACGTAGAATTTAGCCTATTCTTTATAGCAACATGAGTTATATGCTGGGTGATTATGTAAAAATTTTTAATATTTTATTGTTATCAAACTAATTTTTTCAACAATTTGGCCCCACCTAGGTATCACCACCTATGAAGTTGCGAGTTTAGTCTACCATGGCCATTCTCTATTTCTGTCTCTCTCATCAAAGCCACCGTACACCGAGTTTGAGGCATAGTAAAGTCACACAAATAGGGGGATCTGTAATTACAAATCGTTGGGTCGAAATGATCTCACTGTCATAGGTAGGGAAACCATCTAATTTTCTTGTGACGACATCTGTCCTCCACAAAATAGAAAATTTTTCTTCATCGCTGCTAGGGTTGGCAACAGGGTCAATTTGGAGTGGGGTAGTCTTCTTATCAACTTGCCCTGTGAAGAAAAATAATCCCTATCCCTACCATATCAACCCATATAAATTGGCAGGGGATGGGGTAGGTTTCCTCATCATTAGGTCGGGGTATGCATGACACCCTGTTTATCTAATTATTTTCATAATAAAATAAATAAATAACAATTAATAATTAACTCATCTATATAAAACTTTAAGTTGAAAATCAAAAGAAAATTATACTTAAAATTATATATATTATAGCATATTATATGTAATATATTTAATTTAAATATATGATATAATTAAATGGGATGATTAAATGGGAAATAGTGTCAGGTGACGAGTTAAATCTTGAACCTCTTTACAACCTTAACATGTTTAAAAATAAGTTTTCCTCGCCTAATTTAGACAAGGCCCTACAGGCAAATGGGTTCATAGGTAAAACTATCATCCCAAGCCACGGTCGAGCATGCATGATGAAATATCTTTTCGTTGCAGCTAGATGTTTTATGTGACAAGAGGTCTTTTCCATCGTCGTCACCTCGTGAAGGTAAGCGAATAGATTTTTTGAGATTTTTTTTTGTGTTTTTTTTATTATTTTGAATAGATTATTTTTTTAGGATTTTTATTTGATTAATGTTTTTAAGGTTTTTAATTAAAGTTTTTTAGGTTTTTGTTACTTTTTATGTATCATTATGATTTTTTGGTGATAGAGATTTGGTGTTGCTGGTCTTGGCAGCTACTAGACACTACCTACACGGATACTAATGGTAACCAAGGCGGATACAGGATATAGGCTAGTAACTACGATGAATACTTGATATGGGCCAGTAACCGCTATAGATACCATATACTAGTCATGATATATTTGGATTACCAAAAATAGTGAAATAATATGGCCGTATATTTTCTACAAATTTTTTTTGTTGCATTTGTTTGATTTGCCCCCCTAAACTATGACACTTATATCACTTTGCCCCCTAACTATTAAAATGTATTATTTAATCTTATCAAACTTTATTTCGTCATAAGTATGCTCCTTCCTTCTAACTTCATTAGTTTTTGGATGATTTTTAAGGAATATTTTTATTTCCCCCCCAGAATATGTAACTTATATTATTTTGTCCCTCAAATTTCAAAATGTGTTGCTATGTCCCCTCAATTTTTTCTTTTTATTAGCAAATAACCTCCTTCTATTCAATTTTGTTCGAGTCAATAAGTCAATGTCATTTTTCTTCTAATTTTAGGGGGAAAAAGATCCCAAAGATAAAATAGAGTTTCAGGAAAAATATAAAAAAGAGATTAAGGAAAAAAAAGATCATGAAAAAGTATTATTTTTTTACAAAAGGCCATTTCAACCCCAAAATAAATGAGCTCAAAGTGAAAAAAAAAAACATAAAAAGAACCCACAAAATTCATTAAAAAAGTGGCTTGTTTTCAAAATGATTTTTGTATTGGGGAAAATTTGGAAATGAAAACATTTTGAGAAATATGCTGGGATTGTTTTTGAAATTATATTTGGTTGCATATGGTTATGTGTTTTTTTAAAAGAAAATATTTTTTAAAAGATTTATTAATGTAAAATAACTAACTTTAAGTCTAAAATACTGATTAATATAAATAAATAATACTAATTACAACTAAAAAAATGGCTAAAAATTCAAACAAATAAAAAAACTTTGCTTGAACGGGGGAGCTCAATTGCCAGAGGAGGAGGGGCCTACATCATCGGAGTTGAGAGGGATCCTCATAGTAAAGGGTTATTGGGTTGGTGGAGGCAAAGGTCATTGGGTTGGGAATCTTGGAGTCACTAGGATGGCAACGACGAGGGTTGATGGGTGGGCAACAAAGCGCAACAAATTGCTACGATGGGCTTCAATGATCAACCAGATCTTTGATGGTGGCTACGCTTCGACAAGGAGTTCCGAAGTGGCGACAAAGATGGGTTTTGCGATGGCAAATAGGGACAACGATGTTGGCGTTGGGCTATGATTAAGGCCGGTGGTTATGGATGAGGTTCATCGGAGAAAGGATGGGGTGGGAAGAGGTGAAGGGGAGACGCTATTGGTTGATCGATTATAGAAGATAGAAAGAAGGAAAACAATGAAAACAACTTTTTTCTGTTTATAAAATCTAAGGAAATTTTAGGTGTTTTGGAAACAATTTTCATTTTTATTTCCTACAAAATTTTAACCAAACAATGTTTTGAAAACATTTTCATTTTTTGTGTTTTTAGAAATGGAAGAAAACATTTCAAGAACGAGACCAAATGCCCTTCTTAAAGTTTTTATAAACAAAAAAATTTTATTTTAAGGGTTTTTATTAGGGAGGGGGTATTTATTTTATTCTCTCCCTTCAAATTTTTCTTTACATTTGGATTTGGATGGCATGTTGTAAAAAAATATTCATGCAAGTTGTAGGTATATAGATTTTTTTGACGTATAGGTCTCACAACGTTGAAAGAAAAGTAAATTAATTTATTAAGCTAAATAGAATTAGCGGAAAGAGGTTTATTTTTAATAAAAAAAATAAGGAAGCATAGTGACACGGTTTGAAAGTTGACGGGCAAAATAAAATAAGTAAAATAGTTTTGGAAGGGGAGGGGAATATCAAAATATTTCACAAAAAAGTCTAAAAACTAACGAGGTTGGATGGAAGAAGGATATTTGCTAACGGAACAAAGTTTAAATGGATTAAGTGGTACATTTTAAAAGTCAAAGTAAACAGTGATATGAATGACCTAGTTCAAGAGGCAAATATAAAAGTAATTCTTTGTTTAAAGAGCATAATGGGACTGGCAATCTTATATCGTTTTTCCGAATTGAGCCTTCTATTCCTAATGGTAATATTAAATTAGTATCTTATCGTAATCCTAATTTACTTATGAATATGGGATTAAAAAATACAAAAAAGATAATTATTACCTATATTTATTTTTTTTACCTAATATTATAATATTTGCCTAATTGTAATTAACTTTATCATAACAAATATCTAATTTATTTTTTATTTAAATTTTTTATGTATCTTGACTTTTTACACTTTATTCTAAATTTTTTATTTGTTTCATTCAACTTTTGAGAGTCTGGTTTTATTTTTCAAATAATTACACAAATTATATTTGTTATTTTATTATCCTAATTCTAGATATGTTTTTATTATGAATATTAAAATAATGTGTATAATTTATTTATTTATTTACTAACTTGAAAATATAGAATTTACTTAAAGATAAATTTATGACAATTTATTCCAATTCTAGACTATAAGTAAGTGCATGAATGGGTTTTATTGTGATTTTGATTTTGAATCTTGTGACTAAGTAAACAACTTATTCCAACACCTATTTCTTACTCCTAATCCTACCCACTTTGAATCTTATCCACTACGGTTACGCATAAGTATGTACATCACCCATAAACTATGGAAAAAGATATCCTAGTGAGGTTATACGATGTTGTACCCATGGTTTAGATTTTATACTGTTTAAAGAAAATGATTAATTACATGATTGTACCTTATAGTTTTAAATTCTATTCAATTTGTCATGTTTTTAGAAACTACTAAAATATCTTTTGAATTTTTTTTAAAAAATTATTTTAATTTCATCATTCACTTACTTTATGAATAGAAAAAAATGAGTGAAACAAAATACTTGTCCTTAAAAAAATTTATTTAAGTATTTACAGAATTAAAAAACATAAAAAAGTTGAAAACAAAACATTAATTGTCAACAAATATCTTAAATCTTATGTTTTCTAGATGTTAAAATATTTTTTAAAATTTTTCCTTCAAAAAAATATCTTTCAAAATTAAAAGAATATCTTACTTTTTTCTCTCTTTTTGTTTACAAAGTCTTTGATGATAAAATTATAGCAAGTTTTTCAAGGTCAAAATATTCATTTATAGTTTCTAAAAACATATTCATGAGCTAAGAACTAATTAAAAGTAAAAGGTATAGTTATATAATTAATTATATATACATAATGATAAGAACACATCAATTGCTAGGATGATAATTCTTAATTTTAATTTTAAAATGCCTTGTTAAAGAAGAAACATAAAAGTGGTTGTAAGAATAAATATTTTAATATTGGAAGTACTATAAGGTAAGTACCAAAGAGAAAGGAACTTAAAATGATTGTAAAACGCAAAATTGTCATCATGTACAAAGATTTACGCTTGTCCCAACACGCAGCGGCCCCTTATGACTTGGTCTTCAATATTCTATTTATTATCGTTAGCTTATTGGTGTTTTTTTTTTTTTCCTCTTTTCATCTTGTGGTTAAGACTTGTCATGAATTGCTTATCTTTGGGTTTTCAATATTTAAAGATAAAAAAATAACTCTGAAAAATTTTAAGTCTATTTTCCTCATTTGTTTTATTTAAAAAATTCAAAGCTCATGAAAAGCCTAGCGAGAGACAAGTACATTTTTCTCATTCTTGAACAAACACTATTTGTTCTATGATAATTTTTAACTTGACTGTGAAAAGAATTTT
>CAMOHE010027523.1:12621-24798 GCA_946598075.1 Artocarpus hirsutus
TCTTCAATATTCTATTTATTATCGTTAGCTTATTGGTGTTTTTTTTTTATTTTTCCTCTTTTCATTTTGTGGTTAAGACTTGTCATGAATTGCTTATCTTTGGGTTTTCAATATTTAAAGATAAAAAAATAACTCTGAAAAATTTTAAGTGTATTTTCCTCATTTGTTTTATTTAAAAAATTCAAAGCTCATGAAAAGCCTAGCGAGAGACAAGTACATTTTTCTCATTCTTGAACAAACACTATTTGTTCTATGATAATTTTTAACTTGACTGTGAAAAGAATTTTTCTTTCAAATACTCGGATTCTCAAATTGATTTAAAAGAAAAACAATCAAGAGAAATAAATAGTGTTTACTCGTCAAGTCTTTGTAAAAGATTCTTTTCATTATTACAAGATGAGCCTCGATTTAGTTCTAATCAACTTTTGTTGTTGATGTTATTATATGGTAGATATTGTTATCAATTTTTTTTAAATAGGGTTTTTTTTAATTAACTTTTATCGTAAAAATTATTTTTTTAAGGAATGCATTAAAAATTAGTAGATTTGACAACAATTAATCTTTCTTCTTTCTTTATGAAGTATGACTCATGGGGAAAAGTGTTTGAGAGGATTTTAAGGGGAGAGTATAGATTTCATCCCACTTTTAATTTTTATTTTTTATTTATAAAAAAATGTTATATGATATAACACATGCTAATTTCACAACTAAATAAATAAATCAAACTTCCTTACTAATTTCTATAATAACACAATTACAATAATATGAAATTTGTTCATTGTTTAAGTATTAAATTCTTCTAATTGGAGGGAACCTCCTTGGGCCAAAGAACAATAAACCTAGAATCGGAACAACTCCACTCAAATAAAATCAAAAACTGTAACTAGCCCCAACACATTTTAGATATGCCCTTGGATCTATTGCGACTTGGTTTTATTTCCTTTTATATTAGATGTCATACAATGATAGGATCCAACTCCTACGTCTCCTCTTTAGTGGTTCTCTATATGTCCCTTCAATTACATCTTGTCACATTAACAAAAATTAGTGTGGCAATCAAAATGTTATTACACATCATTTAAAATGCAACATCAATTAAAATACATCACGTAAGTTGAATAATGTCATTTCTTTTAAAATATTATAAATTCAAAATGTCAATAGTTAACAAAAAGTTGTTTCCCTATTTTTCTCTCGTCAAACTAAAAACATATATATTTACAATTATATAGTTTTCTTCATTACACTTATCCAACATCACTTTTAATCTATTCGATATTCAATGTCTTGCTATATAAGGTTTCTCCCTCAATGTTAAACTTAATATTTATGTTTTCCCCTTATCCTATCCCATGTTAACTATTTTTTTATACATATTCTTTTAAAGTTTGATGTTGAGTATTATACTTGATTTGGGCAACATGTTTTCGATTATTATCAATACAAATTTATAAATATACTTTTAGGTATTAAATACACATACAATTTTCACCTTCCTAATGTACCGTAGGCACTTGCATTTTGATGAGTAACTCTCTTAAAAAATTTAGGCACCCAATTGATATAAAATAGTATTAAAAAAACACCAAAGTCGAGCACTAGAAAATTAGAACAGAATCATCAACAACTTCTAAACCACAAACTTCAAGCATTGATCATTTTATTTAAAATGAAAATGTGAACATAATTAAGTGTCTATAATGAATGTTGTCAAAGTCATAATACTAAAGGTGAACATGAGAAAAAGTGGTTCATGTTTATCTGGTAGGAATTGATTTAATTCTAAATCAAATTCATTATTTGTCGTAATAATTCAACCATGCTTGTCTCCATATTTTGATTTGTGGACACAGCACGACCTTGAAACAACATAGATTAAATGTTAACTTATTAAGAACATACCAAGATAAATTTTCTAACAAGATATATAACAAAGCATAATCTGGTGGTCAGACAAGAAATAATATTACTTGAATGAAATGGATGATTACTGTTGAATCTAATAATGAAGATGACATCTTTGTTTGTTGAACCATTATAGTTATCAAACTTGGAGGCAGAAAATTTGGTTGATTTTGAAACTATATAGGTTAAATGCTTATCAAAAAGGTACCTAGATAAACTTTTTGATAATACATATAACAAAGCGTAATTTAGTGGAAAAAAAGAAAAAATAACATTACCTGAGCAGGATAGATAGTTCTTGTTAGATTCAATGATGAGCATGACATTTTTTAGGACCATACTAATCTTCAATCTTGGGTGTTGAAAAATTGGTTGATTATTTGTCGTAAGATTAGAAGAAGCTCGAGCAAAAATAATGCGTAGTGTGAAATGTAGACTATACACAAATTAATACGATAAATTTAATACACAAAAAATAAAAATAAAAAATAAATAAGAAAGCCTTGTGCATTTCATGTATAATTTCTTTTCTTTATTCTGAACCCTTCAAGGGAACCTTTTAGTCTATTAGAGCACCATGAACTCTTCTTTTAGTCTTAATTAGAGTCAATAATACAGGTTATAACACGATGACACGACACAAAATTAATCACGTGTTATTTTTGTGTCAACCTGAAACTGATCTAATCCAAAAATGTGTTGTATGTGGATCAACTCGTATGACGCTAAAATGACCCGTTTGATTAGCGATTAATTATTTAAATACTTTTTAAATTATTTTTTTTCCTATTCTCAAATATACCCATAAGACAAAACTCTATCTCACTTAATTTTAGAGCAAGCTTTAAATTAAATTGATTTTAACTCTTGAACAATAAGAAGATGATTTTATCTTGATCATTTGCGACTTTTTTATTTTGTTGGACTTGTTATTTTGTTAGATTTTTTATTTTATTGGTGTTAGACTTGTTATTTTGTTGGATGTTTTTAAAACTTTTAGGACAATTTTTTGTTGTTGTAGTATAGAACTCATTTGATTTTGAGAAAATTTGTTTTAGGTTTCCTTTTAAGTTATATTAGTGTAAATTAAAAGCTAAAAAAATTACAGGTTAGTGCTGGTTACTATAGGTCATTAAAAGGTTGCAGGTTATTAGTATTTTATAGGTTGCATAATGAAAGGGTCAATACAAGTTGTGTTCGTATCAACCCATGTCATAATAAGTTGTGCTAGTATTGAGATTTCCCAACCCATTTATATTATGGGTTAAGTTAGTGTATAGCTAATTTATGTAAAAATTGATCAACCCTACCAACCGATGCGAATTGCCACTCTTAATCTTAATTCCTTTTATTTTTCATAAGCTCTATTAATGACAGAAGTGATAGAAATAGGTTTTTCAATCCTTGTGCCTTGAATATAAGCATTCAGGTCCATTAAGTTTTTATTGAACCCAGACACAAGAATTTTATATGCTCATTCACTTTTAGCTATTTTGGTTGCTATCTGATTTTACAATCAACACAAACCTCTATAACACCATCCCATATTTTCCTTAGGGTTTGTCAATTTTTATCGTCTCACCCATAGAGATTGAAAACATTCCTATCTTCATATATTTTGAACACTCATTCAACATGTACCTAGAAGCAATTTTGTAATAAACTCAAATTTCTTGTAGCTATATGTAACTATGTCATTGGGGGAGTGAAAACTAACAGTGGAACATAAATAATAAGTTTATACTTCGTCACTATTCCAACCACCTTGTGAATGCCCATACCACAATCAAAAGCCTTATCCAATTTAGCTTCAAACATATTAAATATTGTTGGGGTGTATGCTTTTGTTACGTGATTTAAAATTTCTACCATCAATTAATATGAGCCCTAGTTTGAGTCACTCTGAAATCAATAATCGACTCTTTATGACGGCGATCATCAATCAATCTTTGAAAATTTGAAAGAACTCCTAACAAATCGTATTTGTAGTTGACATAATTCTTAACTAAATTATTCATACTTTCACTTTGCTAAGTAGTTGTCATATTTGCACAAAATGGCTCCCTACCATACACCAGTGTTTATTTCTCTTTTAAGTTGAATAGTTTTTCCAATCATTCATTATTTTTAAGATAATAATTTTCAAACATTTAATTCCGAGCTTGGAAAAATTCTTCATCTTCTTTATATTCTTATATACAACGACAAGCATCCCTAGAAAATTTTTGAAAATGTTCAAACACCCCACCAAGATGTCTTGTTGCATTTAGGTACAAATGCCAAACACATAAACAATAAGATATCCTGGCCATTGTGAAGTTAATGCTTTTGCCATTGCCACATCTTGATTACTGAGAAAAGTCCTTGACTTTTTCCTAACGTTGCTTCAACAAAGTATTAAACAACCAAATAAATGTTCCAGTATTTTCATCGTACAATAGTGTAGCTCTAAAAATAACCATTTGCTTATGATTGTTTATTCCAAGAAACATTACAAAAGGTCAGGCCTTCTTTACTTTTTCTATACGCTATATGAAAACTAACAACATCATCGAAATATGAGTGGTCTACCAACATCTATCCAGAAAATATTTTCAATCTTTTCATTTCATCAAGTTGTATAGAACTAAAGAAAGTGGGATATTCTAATTGCATGTATCTTCTAATCTCATTTCAATTGTTCTTTTAATCCGTAAATAATTTTAATAATCATTTGGAATAAATCCAAGGTTCTTGCACCCGCCAACTCACATAACCATTAGTTCACAACTTGGCAACTTGCTTTAGGAGCAATTCCTGAGCTGACAGCTAAATCCATTTTAGTTTTTTGGGAAGGGGTCAATGTTCTTTGATATCTTTGCAAATAAGTCTTACTTGTGCTTCATATGTGTATGCCCAACAAATTCAAAAACACAATATTTTCCTGTTTGAGAAGAGCTCACTTTCATTCTAGTTTAAAAAAACAAATCTTGACCCAGCTCAATGAGATTTCATAACATATTGTTTGTTTCCTTCATGATAACATTTACAAGAGCAACAAAAGGTTCTACGTATAATTTTTTTCATCTCTATTTTTGTGTACTTTACTTCTTCGCATATTAAAGCCTGCCTTTAAAGTATAAACATTGTATAAATTATAAAACCCTTCTTCTATTGCACATGTTATGTCAACTTTGGAAATTGCATCATCGGGAATCTTTGAATGGATCAATTCTATAACATTTTTGCCTTCAAGATTTTATTCATCTTTAAAATCTAACTTTCGACATGATTAAAAGTTCTTCCTCTACAAGAAACGTTATTGCCATCCATGATCTTCAAAGAAAAAAACAAAGCAAATTTCAATAACAATGAAAAAACAAAACAAATTTCAATAACAATAATTCCTTGATAAAACAAATATGTATGGATTATGAATATATATATATATATATATATATCATATTAAAAGACGGAGAAAATAACATTTATAGAAAAAAAAAAAAAGAAAACCGTTGCGGTGTAAAGGAAAAAAATTACAGTAAGCTTTATTCTTTACTTTTTTACTAAATATGACAAATTGTATATACCTAAGACAAAGCATGTAACGGGTATAATTACCAAGAAACAAGCTACAAGAGAAATACAAGTCCAATATGACTACACCACTATATTCCAATACAATAATGTTTTAGGGAGAGAGAACATATATACAATTATGTAAAAATAGATCAAATATGTATAACATGGATGAAGTAATGATGGAGAAACCTTATTAAAGTTGTGATGCAAGGCCTTGAAGAGGAGATTGCCAATCATGGTATCGGGAGAGTGCTTCCAAATGAAGAAAAATAGATAACCCTAAATATTTATTTATTTATTTGTTGGTAAGAGAAAAACAGAAGAAAAAACGTATATTAACTATTAATATATTAAATTAACAATATTTTAAATCACGTGACATTATTTAGTTGACATAGTGTATTTTAATTGGTGTGATATTTTAAATAATGTGTCATAATATTTTAGTTGAGATGACATTTTAATTGATGTGACAAGATTTTATTAGGGGGACACATAGAAGGATACTAAAGAGAGTACATAAGAGCCGGATTCACGGTAATATAACATATTTCCCCAATCCTCTAGGAGTAAAGCGACCTAAATGGCATCTTTTTGCTTGCTAAAAACATTTGCAAATTATATGTATGTATGTACGTACATGTAACATGTTGAGTTAAGAAACGTAATATAAAATTTGTTGAACAACTCGAGTTGGCACATGAGCAGTAGAAATTAAGGCATAAAATTTGTCTCTAACAACGAAGAAGGAGAAGAAAGCTCCCCTATCTTTTGATTATAATAATCACAAGAAAACTCCATTCTTCCAACAAATTTTCCTCAAAACCAGATTATCCATGAGATTTTGAACAAAAGCCTTTTTTTAGCTTGTTGGGAGCTTTCATGTTGGAATGTATGAGAGAGAGTGAAAAGGAGAGAAATGATAGAGATGGAGGTCGAGAGAGAGAGAAAGAGAGAGAGACCGAGGAAGAAAAGAGAAAAGGAAAAAGAAAAATGATAGAGATGGGGAGGAGAGGTATGCAAGAGAGAGAGAGGAAGAAAAAGAGAATGAAAAAGAATGAAAAGAGAAAAAGATAAAAGAAACTTTAATGGATCTTTACTTTGGGTCTAGTAGAAATTATAAAACTAGAATTTTTTAACTTGAAGGTGGGATGATTTGATTTCTCAAGTATAGTTTACTATTAGGTTGTTCTTGCAACACAAAATTAACTAGACTTAAAGTCCACCCTTTTTCCTAATTGATGAAGTCTATCACATAAAAATCATGTAAAAATATATATTAACGCTACATGGAAAACGTACTCATTGGATCCTTGATACATATAGTTGGTGCCAACCACAATGCTAATACTGCATTGTGCATTTTTTGAATTAGTTCAAATTGACTGAAAATTTATCCAAGTGAATTCTATTAATTTAAAAGAAAGAATTATGAAGCTAACAAGAGGATCAATGAACATGTATATCCTACTTTGGCCTTCTGGTTTTGCAAACCGTTGGGCGTGTTTTATCTTAATTTCAAAAACTAGCCTCTCAAACAATCTATAATGGTTAGTTTTTTTTTTTTTTTTTTATTGTTTAGATTTGAGCCACAACAGTTCTTTTGGCTTAGAAATGGTTCTTTTTGGTCTTTTGAGGCACAAAAACATAGTATAGACCATTCTAAGCAACCATATTGAGATTCCAAGCTTTCTTGAGACTTTTTCTATATTGTTCTTCATCCTTGATCATTCTTTTCTCACTCACATGGGCTTACATAATTCTTACATTTTCAGAGTTGTTCCACCTTCTCCAAATTTCCTACTTGCATTGCATTTATCTTATTTGGAGATATTCTTCTTAGAGTGAGCTATTATTTCAAAATTCTATTTGAGTGAATGGTTTCCAAATATGTAAAATTAGGGTTGTTGGTTTGCCAATCTCCTTAGAAAATTAGTGGTTTTTAAAGGTTTGGTGAGCCTCATGTAGAAGAACTCTTCGGATTATATATGATGCGATTGTGCCAAAAGTTAATCAAGATAGTGAAAGAGGCCAAGTTGAATATCAATCGATGACAATAGACATTCAAACAACTATAAATAGTGTTTGCAATTTCTTCTCCTTTTTCTTCTTAATTTTTGCAAATTATATTTGATTGATAAATTCTCCTAGTGATCTTAGCTAGCTTGGCTATGTGCATATTTATGTCATTTTAGTTGATTGCTTTGTTTTAGTTCTATTAGGGCCTTTAGTTTATTGTTACTTAATTTTCTCTTATCCTTTTTGTTTTTGTAATTGGCTCTAATTTCTAATATTTTGAAAAATATTTTAAAAACCCAATTTACTCCTTCTCTTAGGCAGTCATTCTTGGGCTAACAAAATTAACATAGTTATTAACTTCAATTTAAGCCATTAACAAAATAAAACACATGCATGTTATAATGACAAAGAAAATCCTAGAATCAAATATTGTAATTTACCTACAAAAGTCAAATATTTTCCTAAAAAAATATCATTTTTGGGCTTTGTGGTTAAAGGATTTATGGAATTAATTAAATATATTTTAAAATTCTATAGTTAATATTACAGTTAAATTTATTAACTTTTTGTAATCAAATAATTTGGTTGATAATTTTAACTGCAATTTAAGACGAAAGAAATTTCAATCCATAAATAAAATGAGAATTCAAAATATACGAATTCTAAGTATAGTACGGTGTTAGCAGTGTACCAAGAAACGCTCTAACATATAACAAGTCATTAATTGCCGATTAGTTAAAAATCAGAGTTACATGAATAGTATTTTTGGTTAAAAAATGCCATTCGAGAGTTGACATCGTCAAAGTCTATGCAAAGTATAGGAAAAGTTAAGTTTAGGTTTTATTCAGTCTAGAAATAATTTTTAAGTTTTAAAATAGTACAATTTATTACTCGATCAAGAATACATCGGTATTGATTTATTCAGAGGTTGGTTTTAGATTGTGACAAGCAAAGTTAGAAGACCTGACAGGAACCAAAAAACTCCTAACAAATAGTTAGTTATCCTCAACCAAACAAAATATTTATCTACTTTCTTGAATTAAGGGATTCTTGTCGGTAAAATGGTAGGACAAAGAGATAAGAAAGGACTTTGTAAATAGTGAAAAAGATACGCCTAAAAAATGACCAATTAATGTGCTATTTTCTCCCCTTTTTTCTTAATCAATTGGTGCCACTACTAAGCATCATTAAAACCAAGTTTTTCCATAATTAAGGGTTTATGAAATCCTTTAAAAATCGGTGAAAATTAAGTGAAAACTTAACCTAGTTTAACATTTTGTCTCTAAATAGGTTCGTTCACAATAAGATCCCATTTTTCTCATTTTTTGACCCATTTTCTGCAAGGGAAACCTATTCCATTTACTACATCATCTCTCAAATATTTCAATCCCCTACCTACTAAAAATCACTAGCCAAAAGCTAAGAGAAGTAGGAGGCTTAGGAGGGACCACTCAAGATAGTCTTCAAGGATATATTCACTAATCTTTCTCCCTTTTATTTTGAGTTTGGGTTAGTTTATGGTTATTAGTGATTATGGCATGCAAATAAGCTCTTATTAAGTTGTTGTGTAAGATTTGGATGTGAGCATGTCTAGGCCTAGGTTATGGTTTATGTTAAAAAAATCCAACTTATTTTGACCTTAGAAACGGACCCTTTAAAGGTCGGTTTTGAAATTTTTTCAAATACAAAACTCTTGATCTCAACGATTCGAATAAGTCTACATGAAATGTTAAAAACTAAAATTTCGACAACTCTAAGATGGTGTTTCGGGTATTTTTAAAACTGCTCCACTTAATGTTTCAAGAGGTGTTGCAACACTGTTATGCAAACATGCAATGCAGATAACGTTTTTGTTTTAACAATGCCCCATCTTTTATTTCAAAAGTTGAACGGCTTAGTTTATTGTTTTTCAAGGTTTCTGTAGTGACTGAGTGTCGTCTGCGGTTTTTTGTGAAAACTGTTTTCTTAGTTGTTCTACTAGTTGTTGCAACATTGGTTGCAACACCTACAGTGCATTTATGTTTTTTGGGAAAGCAACCCCCGAAATGTCTGGATTATGATTCTACAAAACATGAAAATTTTAGATATTGAAAAGAAAAAAAAAATTCATGAAGAAAATTTTTGAAAGTTCTACATCTAAAATAAACTTTACTTTTTAGAAAATTGTTTAATCTATAAAATTTACAAAAATCACTAAAAAGAAATATGTTAAAGACAAAAAATGGAATTTTGGAAAATAGAAAAGTTTTAGACCTTATCAAATAAGGAACTTTTGTGAAGAAAATTTTTACGAAAATTGTCTCTAACATACAACAGTGACTTTTAAAACTAACGAAAAGTACCTTTCAGTACTAGATTTAAAAGAAGACGCATGTTGAGTGATAGAATTACTATTTATGACCAACAAAGGAATTGTAATGCTCAAAAAACTATAGGAGTCTACAGTTTACAATTTTATCGAATATGGACTCTATTTTAAAATGTAATTTTTGATACAAAACTTTACATTTATGAATGTGGACTTTCTTACAAAGTTTAATGGTTTTCAAGGGAATTGTTAAAAAAGGTTTTAGTAAAAGCTAAACATATTAGACCCATAACATCACAATAACAAGTACGGGCCCAACATCGATACCTGTTCAAAAGCCTTCTCTCGGATCTAAGTTCCGATGACCATGTGTTTAGAGTACCATAGAATGTCTCTAGACTTAACAAGTTATTGTGGGCTTATAAAAATGAATAGTAACTAGAAGTGGGCCTTTATACAACTATGATCCCAACAAGAATATAGAGGGATTTTCCTTGGATTTAGTTCATGGATAAGATAATTAATTAATTATTAAACCAATTAATTAATTTTCAACTCTAGCACGATTAATTAAAGGAAATTAAGAAAAACTAAATTATAAAAATTAGATTAATTAATCCTTGTAATAAATATGAAAATTTCACAATAATAATAAAAATAAAATGTATTCTAAGAAAATATGGTTATGCTAAATTATATAGCATAAGATAAACTAATCTTACACTATCAATGGATGTTCTTCCACATAAACTAAAAATAATGGATGAAAATGTGACAAGCTAACATTTCTATTTCTAGACATCAAATAAGTAGGAATCTCGCCTACATTATAGATAGTTTCAAAATAAAATATTAAATGTTTTTATGAAAATTATAAATGCATGCTTATGCCTTATGTTATGGTATGCCATGGCATGGCATGCTGCATACTCACTAATAAGTCTTGTGAAACCTATAAGAACAAGTAATGTTTGAGTGTCATACCAACCTCTCAACCTATAAGTAGGCTTATATTTCAGTATAGGAATTAAGATCACGGTATTGTTGGGGACCTTACGAACCTTAACTTCTCGATGATCGCGTGCAACCGGTACAAACACTTGGGCCCATCAATTTAATAAGGTATGATCATAAATAAGCATAACTATCACATGCATGTTTTACCATATGTATGCTGGAATATTTTACAAGACGTAGTTCATACTTGCTAAGTAAAAGTTCATATAAGTATGTTTATGTTATAGGTAAGCAACCTACTAACAACGTTTGATGGATGATGGCATAGCAGCGAACGATCACTGGAGATACAAAATAGATATTGTCCATGTTATTATTCCACACTTTGTTTTTGTTAATTATGAACTTTAACTAAGTATATGGAGCACTGTTGAACCTGTGTATGTGTATTTTGGTGACCAAGGTTATAGCTATGCAGCCTCAGTCTGTATGACCTCAAGACTAATATGTTAAAACAATATGTTATAGTTTATATTACAATAATACTAAAAACAATTTAATTAAAAATAATTAGTAAGGTTATTTAATTTAGTAATGTAAAAAAAATGTTTCGTAGATATAATCAATCTTAATAAGTATATATTTAAATAGTTAAGTAACGATCACGTAAATAGAGTCACTGCACATGATTATCTAGTAATATAATCCTTACGTGATTTCATACACAACAAAATATTTATAATTAGAGCTAGGATTTACATTTTTCATACAATCTATCTAATTACTTTTTTTGTAAGCTCTATTGATTCTATAATAGGTGATCCATTCATGAATAAATCCTGAATGAATACCATTCCCAATGAAGAAGTTAGAGTTTTTCCTAAGGCCTCAGCGCAACTAAAATTTTGAAGGTGAATAAAAGTACGGTTTTTTTTTCTTTACTCTTGGTCTTTCACTTTCACTTTTTTATTATAATTTTACCTTTTAATTCCTTCTAAAAGATTGGAATTCACTTTTTAAAATTTAAGTCAACAAAGTTATTAATTTATATAGTAGTGTAGTTAATTTTTGTTTTTATTGAGATTTTAAGTTTGAATTATTTGTATATTTGAAAGTCAAAATTTAAGGTTTAATTTAAACATTTAACAGCTTTTATATAATATGAGTCTATATAAAATAAGAATTCGAGTGGTTGTAAGTATAACATAGTGGTAAAACCATATCTAATTTTGTCATAAGTTGAAGAGTTTAAATCCCCTCACCTGAGTTAAAAAAATTAGAAATATGATAAAAATTGTTTTTAAAACATATGTAAAACTTATAAGTATAAAATCTTTGGGGCAAATCAAAAGAAGATGTGCAAGATTTGATTTTTTTATATTTTTTTATTTTTTTATTTTTTTTGGGGGGGGGGGGGGGGGGGGGGG
>CAMOHE010027531.1:0-10527 GCA_946598075.1 Artocarpus hirsutus
GAAATCATACCCATGATCCACAATACAAACTTCACGGAATAAACAACAAAATGAACAACTATTTATCAACTTCACGGAATAAAGAAAAAAATCAACAACTATTTATCAATTTCGGATTAATAATTATACAACACAATCAACAACTATTTCTCACTTTGTACAAAAAAAACTTACAATTTCGGCTGAGATTAAGGAGTGTGGAGGCGGAGAGAGACGGCGGCGGCTGATTCAGAAGTGTCTGTGTTTGTATTTGTAAAGTGTGTTTCTGAAATGTACTGTCTAAAAGCTGAGGATGGGAAGGGCTTTAAATAAAGCTACCATGATGGTTTTCGAAGTAAAACCGTCGTGGTAGAGATCGGAGCTACCACGACGGTTTTTGGAGAAAACCATCGTGGAAGATTAGGGCTACCACGATGGTTTTCACCAAAAACCGTCGTGGAAGATTAGAGCTACCACGACGGTTTTTGGAGAAAACCGTCATGGTAGCCCTAATCTTCCATGACGGTTTTCTCCAAAAACCATCGTGGTAGCTTCGATTTTCCAACTCCGTTTTTTGTTTTAACTCTCGAAGATACCACGACGGTTTTCTGAAAAAACCGTCATGGAATAATAGAGATACCATGACGGTTTTTTCAAAAAACTGTCGTGGTATCTTCCCACCTTCTCACGACGGTCTTCGTTTTCACGGGCGTAACTTGCCGCGCATTTTTGCCCTTTACATGACGGTTTTTGTGAAACGGTCGTGAAATAAAGGTCATGTAATCAATATTTTCTTGTAGTGAGAAGAGATGTGAAGATATGCAGAGTACCTACAAATGACAATGTTGCTGATCCACTTACTAAGCCTCTTCCACAACCTAAACATGAGAGTCATACCAGGTTAATGGGCGTTAGGTACAATATTGATTGGGCCTAGTACAAGTGGGAGATTGTTAGTGATGTGCCCTAGGTTAATTATGTAATGACTACATATTGATTTCATTACTTTTGCATTTTATTAATAAAGAGGCATTTTCATTATTGTTTTTTATTCTAATTCTATGAATAGTTAATTCTACCCAAGGTCATCAAGTATGTGACTTGATAGTAAAACTCTTAGGTGAAAATTGAATTATATTCTAAATTATCCCTAGTCGGTCATTATTATTGGGATAATAATGAATGAAGACTAGTATGAAGTTTGACTGATGATTATGTTTTACTAATCATGTGTATGAGATACTAAGTCAACTCATAGATACATATTTGAGAAATGATGTATTGGATTGACTCGCTATGAGAATACTGCATGGATAATTGTCATAAGTGACTCTCATCACAATAGTATTATCCCAGTCCTCTGACCTGAAATCACCATGGTTTTCTACATGACAAGTTCTATATTTTGACACAATCTAAAATTATCTTTAAAAGGATGATGGTATAGATTGTTGTTGGATATGGAGTGAATCATGTGAGGAATATGAGTGATTAAGAAGGAATTTGTCCCTCATTTATTATGAGAAAGATATCTGTGGGCCCCTCGATAAGTTAGACTGAAGAAGAATTTATGGCCATACTAGAATAAATCGATAAGGGTTATCAATATCAGTCTACTTAAGATCAAGAAATAATATGATTGAATAGTATAAGGATGACATAAACCATGCCTTATGTTCAATCAAATTATCTAGAGACAAAAGGACTTTAATACTTATTGTGGATTAGGTTATGTCAGATTATTGACATTCGCATAACTTGGGTAATCATAATGTCTTGCTAGAGGCTACTTATGATTTGTGGGCCAGAAATAGAATTTCAAGCCCACTACCAACGTTATGTGAATCTAAAGAGTCGCACACTTAGAACAGACCAAGAACAAATTTTGGGTTAACTGTGTCTAGGTTCGATGAACCTGATAATGTCCAGATTCGATATACTAGATATGTCTAGGTTCATTGAATCTAACATTATCTAGATTATCTGAATCATATTTTTATGACTGATATTATCTAGATTATCTGAATCATATTTGAATTACAGACATTATCTAGATTCTCTAAATCATATTCGAATTACAGTTTACCTTAGTTAAAATCTGACTCTATCTCAAAGTCAATATATATATATATATCTGTTTTAGGATGTCTAGTCAAATTAAGAAGAGAAAAGGCGTCCTCTCATTCTAAAAGAAAAAAAAGACATTAAAACCCTCAAAATTAGAGAGAATTATTTAACGCAAAAGAGGGTGCTAGCACACCAATTCGTTTTTGAGAGAGTCTGTTCGTATGGATACCTGTAGAGGACGTTGCTCTAAGTAACAACGTCTAAATCCGATCCTGATTACTAAAAGCTCGAGTTAGGGTGTCACCGGAGTGAACCTGCTCTCTCCCTTCCAGAATCTTGCCCGTTTTATCATCCTGGTAAGATTCTATGACTTTATTATCAATCTAATCGAATTACATGGATCTTGCGAGGGTTTTGTGGGAATTAATTTTTAATTTTTCGCTACATATTTAAATCATAAAATTCAACAAAACCCAACAGATGCACCTAAGTATCAACTGGCTTCGCCAAAGCCCGTCTATGCTAATGATGACTCCTCGAGTGACTCTAGTGATGAGGAAGAAGAGGATCCTAAGGAGGAGCCTCTTGACAGTGGTATGTCCATGTGGATTTAGAGTAGCAACAAAGCGGCTACTTGATATTTTTCTTTTGATTATATGTTATATACTTACATGTTTGATAACATGGATTGGTACATCCTTATTTAGATGTGTGTCGGTAGGTGACTAGCACACTTAGTCATATGATGGCCTCTTTTGACTATGTATTTAGGTACCGTTGATAAGTAGTGCCATTCCCAATAGTGATGATCTCGTATGTTTGGCAATAATGACTGCTATAGGTAGATATGATCATGTATGTGCTCTAACCATGTAGATCTAAAATGCTAGTCACACCCAACATATGAGAACGTATTTTGACAAGATATGTACTAAAAGCAAGATATATGAAATGTAAAGATGTGATGACTATGTTATATTTCAAATTGAGAGCTTGATGCTAGATGTTATATTTATATTTTTCACAAAAACATGTGTTTATGTATTTTACCACTCTACGATAGCGTCATTCTTTGACCATGGAACGACTGAGTGCTCAGGCAGCTAGATTATCACTAAACCCCAAACTCATGAACCTAATCACTAATTTGAAAGAAAGGCTCCAAGATCAAGAGCAAGAAATCCAAGAACTTTGTGAGTAGCAAGATCACTAGCACCAAGCATCACCAGTACAAGAAAACCCCTAGTACCAATCACAACTTCTACCACACCCATGGCACCTATAGCTCAAGTAGATCCAGTGGCCTTAGTAGCTCTTGCTGCACCAACAGTCTGAGCTATAGACTTTATGAGAAATTTTGACACATGAAGGCATTGGAATTCGATGGTTCTACTAACCCACTAGAAACAAATGATTGGCTTACTGGTATCAAAAGGGTCTTATTCATGGGCCTTAATGGCTAGGAGAAAGTGTTATGTGCATCCTTTGCTCTCTCAAAGGATGTAAGGAGGTGGTGGGAGTATGTTGAATGCAAAAAGTATGTGGAAGAAATGACCTAGAATGATTTTGCGGAAGAATTCAAGGAGCAATATTTTAATGTGGAGACTATGGAGGTCTAGCAACATGAGTTCAACAATTTTCGGCAAAGCAATTTGTTCGTTGCTAATGTCATTAACAGATTCAATCAGTTAGCTTATCTCTATCTTTATTTGGTATCCATAGACAAGGAAAGGATAAGAACGTTGATGATTATGTTCCATGCAGATATTGCATTGATCGTAGATAGCAGAGGTAAGGCACCTAAGCCTGTGGAGGATTACATCGAGCGAGCATGCTAAGTAGAGTATAGAATCACCTGCGATAATCAACAAAGGGCTTAGATTTTTAAAGCTTAGAAGGAAGAAAAAGCTCTAGCAAAGTAGAGTCAAGCCCCTCAGTCTAAGGGTCAAGGCAACAACCCAGAGCAAAATCACAACAACTAGTCTTGTCATAACAACAACAACAACAACAACAACAACAAAAACAACAAGAGGAAAGGAAATCCTAACAGCCAGGGGAAATAGAAGAACCAACTCTAAAAGAGGAACAATGAAGGAGGAAATGGCCACCGTGCCTGTAGCTAGTATGGAAAGAAGCATCCAGGAGAGCGCAGGGCAGTCACTAATAGTTATTACATTTGTAGCAAGGAAGGGCACTATGCTAAGAATTTCTACTCCAACCTTTAGAACTAGTCCAATCAGACCTAGTACAACTAGATTTCGCAGCTATAACACCCCCCACGGGTGCCATAGGAGATGTTGCTTTTACTGTTAAACTTAATAATTACCGATAAGAAATTCGAAATAATCAATAACACTAAGAGAAACATCCTAGGAAATACATGCATATATATATTTTTTAAATTAAGTAAAACCAAGAAACCAAAACTAAGAAACACAATCTTCTATTCAATAAAGCATAAGTTCAAAATAACATATCACAAATAGAACTAAGTCTTAAACAAACAAAAATGTGGAACAGAACATATTAAATTTTGTTTGAGTTTAAATTCCTTCCATGACATGACTCCATCTCCAATCCAACACTCCTTGCACACATGCCTATCCTTGTCCTCCATCCTAGTCAACCTGTATCTTATCCTTATCTGCAACATGATATAAACTAAGTAAGCATAAGCTTAGCAAGTACACATTCTTATCTCACAACATAAAAGACTTCATAAAAATCATTACTTAATATCGTAATCATAATCATAGTGGTGCACAAAGCACATATTTATATAGAACATATCTTTTCATTTAAAACTTCCATATTCAAACATTATTCATTTTATCTTTAGGAGCCCAAGCGTTGCACTATAAACATAAACATCATAGGTGAGTCGTCATGAGAGGAGTGAGGTAGCTAGTCCCAAACCAAACATGACAAGTTCAACCTTTGAGACATCATATACATAAACATAGGGTGTGCAACATTTAATTAAATGATACATATATACAGATATACTTTTAAGAGACCTCATCATTGAAACATTTGTTAACTTTTTTGCTGCAACAAGAGTTTTCATGAGAAAACAATATATAAAAACAAACTTAAAAATTATTATAAAACATGTTCTCAAAACTTTTTCGTAAACTTTTATCATGTTGTAGGTGAAAATGTGCTTACTTGTCTTACTTCCTTACTAATCCTTAACTTGGGCGACGTTGCCGCGGTTCTCAGTGTGCTCGCATGTTGGAGTGTTCATGTCAATCATTCATATAATACATAAAATTAATGTTCATCTTCTTGGCATCATTTAATAATATTCATCTTCATGATATCATTTAATGCTATATTATATCATCATATATCATTCTTAACAAAACAAAGCATCTTTGAGTCAAAAACATGAAACATAAAGATAGAGAACTTGATCTCTAATGACTTGGAGAAATTAATCTCAACTTAAAGCATGAATAAAGTGCAAGAATTATTCTATAACATAGCTACCATATATAAACATCACTTAAATTTTCTTCTCTTGAAAATATTAATCTAAAATATCTTTCTCCAATTTTTTAAACATTTAAGTAAATCTATCAATAATAAAAACTGCCTGATCTTTAACGATTCATAACCCTATATCTTTCAATTCACATTCAATTAGAATATGAAAATTTGTAAAAATAAAGTTAACTTATATATATATAATACCTAGATTTTTCTTTAGCCATAAAAATTTCATTTAATAATTAAAATAAATCACATATTCAATACCATAAAATTTGCTAGTAAAGTCTAGGCAGTGAGCAGTCCCAATTAAAAGTTATGTATTAAATTAGTTACGCCATAAAATAATTTATAAAAATTACTACATATAATAGACTCTAAAATAATAACATATCCAAAATTAAACTTTGAATAAATTTAGAGTAATTCAAAACACACATTCAAATTCAGAGTTAATATTAACAACGGACATGCTAGACAGCAAACATGTTCCATTCAAACTTTTTTTATAACATGAAATATGTATGATATGCTTTTGAGATTTTTATGTAACATAGTTAACATATAAATATAAGTTAAAAAAATAATAAATCATATAAAACATATTTAAAAATATGATTTATCATCTCATGAATTACATAGAGCATATTAGGCAGACATTTATAACCACTAAGTACTTGTCAATCAACGAATTTTATCTTAAAACATAATAAGGATATGAAGCTAAAACTGTACAAAAATTAAGTTAACATATTGATAATGATTCATAATTTTTTTCAAATAAAGAGACGCTTTTTGTCTCATAAAATGGACTATACAAAGCAAAATACAAATCTATCAACAATTAAAATTTTGTGAGCAGTGTTTGATTGAAAGCTCATAACCTTAAAATTATTTTGAATGAAAATTTGTAAAAATATCCTAGATATTCCTAACATATATATACACATCATATCTAAAAATCGCAACAAAACAAATCATTTGATTTTAAAACATTACCAGCCGCCCTATCGACAAATCAAAAACCCTAGAGTTCTCTTATCACACTCCAACAACAAAACCTTATTTTCATGAATTTTATGATATCATATGAACACAAATGCTTTCAACCATAAAGTAACATTGTTACAATCAAAGTATTAGACAAAATAATTTATTTTTCATACAAACATACATGCATACACTTTCACAATCATAAAAGAACAATTTTCTAACAAAGTTTATCACAAACAATATACATCAATCATAAGAATTCAAAACTATGAAAACTTTGAAACATACCTTTAATTCTTATCTTTTCTTCAACAAAGATGAATACTTACATACACAATCTCTAAAAATAATTGCTTCTACTTTGGCTTGAAAGAAAATAAGAGTAATAAATTCTTGGCTTTGGCGATTAGAGAGATGATGAAGGCTTTCTTGGATAGATTTTTGAGAGGGGGTGAGGAAGAGAATTTTGTTTGGCTAGAGAATAAAAGAATGAAGACTTTGGTAGCTTAAAGGTGTATTTATAAGTTTATGAGAAAGAAGAGATTAGATGAGTTTAGAAAACTCTAATCTTAATCTAATTAGATTTCCCTCTTAGAGGGTAATCCTAATCTGATTTTGTTTCCTTCTTTTTTTTTTCTTCTCTTTTTCTATCTCTTATTAAGCCACGTATATAATATAATATATATATTATTATATATAATCATTAAGTTTTATATATATAATAATATGTATATTATATTATTATATTATATTATATATAATATATATTATATTATATATAATAATTGTTTAGTTAATAATTATATTATATATTATATATATATAACCAACAAATATATATATATATATATATATAATTATAACATAAACAAAATTTGGCATGTGCAAATGCAATAACATGATTAATAAGATTATCATTATTTATTTATTTTGACATGAATATCTCGAGCACATTGATCTCGTATAGTCATCACCTGTGACATTATTAAACAAAAAGTTCATTTACTTAACATAAATAATAATAGCACTTAAGATATCACATTCTAATGTTAGATTAACCTAAATGTTTGTAGAAGAAAACGACAGGCGTTACAGTAGCAACACCAGTGAACCTAACTTCATGCAATCTAGGCTCAGATTGATGGTCCCAAGATCAATGAGGGCAAACTAGAAGCCCTAATCTACACATACACAAATAATGAGGTTGAGGCAGAAACCGCCACTCTAGTGATAGGTTAGCTTTTTGTAGCCAAAATTGACATGTATGTTCTATTTGACTCTAGAGCAACTCATTTATTTGTATCACTTAAGTTCGCTAGACAGTTGGGTATAGAAGGGGATAGAATAAAACAAACCTTTAGGATCGCACTACCCTCTGGGAAAATTTTGACTTCTGATCATTAGATACGTCACATGCCAATCATCATTAGTAGTAGAGAGCTCTTCATTGACTTGATAGTCATCGATATCTGTGATTACAACATGATGAAAATTTCCATCATTGCAAGGTCATGTTCCAACCAATTGGAAGCAAGAAGTTTGTCTACATTGGAAGGACCCCTAAGAAGCCTAGAGCATTGATATCCGCTATGGAAACAAGGAAGATGTTGGATAATGGTTGTATAGGGTTTTTGGCCAAAGTTGTGAATACAAATCAAGAGGTTAAGTTCAAACTAGATGATGTCCCCGTGGTAAAGGAGTTTGTTGAGATATTTCTAGAGAATCTGCCACGAGTACCTCCTGAATGAGAAATCTTATTCGAAATCGAGTTGATGCTTGGTATCTCTTCAATTGCTAAGGTGCCTTATTAGATGGCGCCTATTGAACTTAAGAAGCTTTAGACATAATTGTAAGAACTACTAGATAAGGGATTCATTTGTCTAAGCCATTCACCTTGGGGAGCACCTGTTTTATTCATCAAGAAGAAGGATGTAACCTTTTGGATGATGCACTGATTACCGAGAATTAAACAAAGTCATAATCAAAAACAAGTATCCTTTACGTAAAATTGATTATCTTTTTGATCCAGTAAGAGAACAAAAACATGATATTTATTTGCTATTTAAGCACAAAATTATAAGGTGTGTTTGACAAACTAGTCTAAACTGAAAGAAACAAGTTCAAATACTTTAACATATGAGAGCATCACATTGTTGTTGCTCAGAGCTATAGACTATAGATTGTTCGAATTTAGGAGGTTAAACGATATTCAAACAAAAGCTTAATCATTAGAACAACAATTTAGGGAAAATTGAGAGATTTTAAGGGTCAATACAAGATTTTTGGGGATAAAAAGAGCAAAATTGAAAAAGGAAAAGGAAAAAACAAAAAAAAAAAAGAAACCAAAAAAATAACTTGATCAAACTTTGAATAGTGCACAAAAGCAACTCTCACTTATTATATTATATTATATTATATTATATAGCAATAAATAATAGATAGATTAGAATGACACCTTTGAATGGAACCTAATTACAAGAGTTATTTTATTTATTAAATCTTATATTTTGAGTTATCAAAAAATAATCCTATTTTTTGGATGTTCTAAAGATTATACCTTTGGATTTTAAATTCATGATAATTTTATACCTTTTTAGGTTCCATAGTTGATTTTTACCATAGAATTTACAAATTTAATATTTGTAGCTTGCAAATAAATCTTATAACAAAGAATAAATCATGTGCACTGCTTAAAAACAAAAAAAAAAGTTAATATATATATATATATATAACATTTCCAAGCTAAGTGGTAAAGTGTAATTTGTCAACTAGTATGTCATTACCAGTTCGTTTATAAGCTTCAAAGAGTGAATTCACTGATTAAATCAAAACCAACTGTTGACCCATAAAAGGTACAAATTTGAAATGGATTTGAAATTTGCAAGTACAATTTTGATGACGTTCAAATTAGAGGGTTAACTTTTTGATAAACTTAAAATGGAGGATATAAATTATGAATATCCCTAAAAACCATATCATATTTTTTATTTACTAATTTTGTAATGACCTGACTATTTGAATCGTTACTTAGTGTTATTTTTAAACTTAATCTTAATTAGGAAAATGCATAATTAAATTTTTTTAGACATAGTTGTATTACTTATAGGTCACCAAAATATCTTTAAGACACATGCTTTACTTATTATATAAAATACATTCTCATATTGTCTTGCTTAAAAAGCAGTTCTAACTTACTACTAGACCGTCATATACTATACAAAATAAACAATTTTTCAAAAAACAAAATTTAAACTACAATGGTATCCATTGCTTGACCTTCGCATTTGTCTCAATACCATATCTAGCTCATCAATCATTCATACTGACCTCTTGAAAGGATTTCGTATAGTATGAAGTAACTAGATAAGGTTTCGCTAAGGAGGTTCATGTTGGGTTTTGTTGGATTTTGTGATTCAAATACGCAGCGGAAAATAAAAATTAATTCCCACAAAACCCTCGTAGGATTTATGCAATTCGATTAGATTAATAAGAAAGTCATAGAATCTTACCAGGATGACAAAAAGGCAAGATTCTGGAAGGGAGAGAGCGGGTTCACTCTGGTGACACCCTAACTCTAGCTTTTAGTAATCGAAATCAGATTCAGATGTTGTTACTTAGAGCAACGTCCTCTGCAGGTATCCACACGAACAGACTCTCTCAAAAACAAATTGATGTGCTAGCACCCTCTCCTTTTGTGTTAAAAGACTCTCTCTACTTTTTAGGGTTTTAATGTTTTTCGCCCTTTTAGAATGATAGAACACCTTCTTTTTCTTAATTTGGCTAAAAACCCTAAAGCAGATATATATATATGTTGACTTCGAGATAGAGTCAGATTGTAAATAGGGTAAATTGTAATTCGAATATGACTCAGATAATCTAGATAATGTCTGTAATTCAAATCTGATTTAGAAAATCTAGATAATGTCAGTAATTCGAATATGATTCAGATAATCTAGATAATGTCAGATTCAATGAACCTAGACATATCTAGTACAT
>CAMOHE010027554.1:0-10033 GCA_946598075.1 Artocarpus hirsutus
CTCTTAAATTTCAAAATGCAAGAAAATTTTGAAAAAATAGAAAAACTTTGAGTTTTAAAATCTAACCTCGAATCAAAGCTTGAAAACGTTGTTTTTGTTGTTGAATCTTGTTCCCGAGCCTTCGATCTCCTAGCCCGAAGCTTGAAAACGAAATTTGTTTAAAAGATTTTAGAGAGAGAATGAGAGAGGGTGAGAGAACCCGAGAGAAGGGAAGAGAAGAGAGAGAGAGTGAACGAGAGAAATGAAGAGAGAGAGAAAGAAAGTGAAATAAATAGAAGGAGAGAGAGAAAAGTAGTTGCACAAAGCTGTGAGCAACTACACACTGTTTTCAAATCAAATTGTTTTATTAAAACTTAAATTAACAATCAAAAACAATTTAGAACAATTAAAAATCATCAAAAAGTAATTAACACAAGGTTTCCACAAAGTAATCAAATTAAGTTTAAAACACTTATCATGGCATACTAATTCACCATTTAACATTCTAATTCTATTTAATTAACTTTGGGGTATTACACTTTTGCTTCAAAGAAGGATTTTGATCTTCAGCTTTTGGTTGTTCTATTTTTGTTATTAACTTATGGTCTTGATCATGTTTAGGTCATAGAAAAATCTTATTAATTGCTTTGCTTGTTTTGGGACTTTCTTGCATACGTGTTCAATCAATGAAAGAAAATTTCCAATTCGTGAGAATGAATTTCAAGTTTCAACTTGCTTGCTTAAAAAAAAAAATTAGGCTTATGTCCAATTGCACCATCTTACTTGAACATGAGCTCTTGTATGTTCGAACCAATCTCTTCTCCACAAATCCTCATCAACTTAGGGAAAAAGAATTCGTTATTTTTATCATCATTAACTTAATTAATAACAACTTTAAGCCCATCTTCGATACAAACGCAAATATAATTATTACATTTGACACTAAAGAGTGTAAATATGATGTATTTGATATGGTATTTTCCAGTATGCTCAAATGCATAATTTTATTTTAATATTATATCGACTTTTTACCATAATCATTAAATATTAGATTAATTACAAAAATTTCTACAAAGTTATAGCCTTTGTAACACTTTACCCCCCTCCCCAAACTTCAAAACATAATATCAATTCCCCTTAAAGTATAACTGTTAACAAAAATGGTCCGTCCTTTTGTTTAGTTAGAATTTTAATGAAAAATTGAGAAATGCAAAGTTAGGAGTAGTTTGACAATTTTAGTTATAAAAATAACCTTAAAAATTAATACTATAATAAAAATAGTCTTTATGGATGATAAAAAATAAATAAAAATCAATTAAAACTGCTATACCATTGGAATCTTTCTTTTGATATACTAGAATTTTCTTCAAAATTTTATTGTTCACACCCAAAAAGTACTTTTAAATTTTAAGAGACATATATATTAGTTAAATGAAAAAGAATATAATATAAATATATTAAATATAATAAAAAATATAACAAAAAATTTTCAAAGAGAAAAAAACTCTAACAGTATTAATAAAATTTCTTTCATATTTTTAAAGTTCTTATTGGTATTTATACTTTTTAAAATTTCAAAATACTATTTGAGTCTGAAAAAAAAATTTATAAAATTTTAAAGTAAATTTTCGTATATCGAAAAAAAAAAGGGATCCGAATAGTAGTATGTTTTTAATTGATTTTTGTTTTTGTTTTTAATCATCAATAAAAACTATTTTTCTTATAGTTTTAATTTTTTGTTGTTTTATAATTAGGATTACCAAAATACTCTTAATTTTAAAACTATTTGTTAATTTGTTGTTAAAATTGCAACAGAAAGATTATTTTTTTTAACAATTCATACTTCAGGTAGAATAATGTTAAGTTTTAAAGTTTAGAGGGTAAAATATTATAAATGCTATAATTTAGGAGGACTTTTTGTAATTAACCCTTAAATATTGAAAGTCATGTCAAGGAAAACTTTTATTTGTAAAATAATTTAAAAATGCCAACATTGTAATTGTTAAATGAGATATAAAACCGATAGCAGTGACATGTCAAATTTGACATGTGTTATATTTGGTAGTAAATTGGCCCCAAATAAGTGAGTGTCAAATTTAGCATCAAGAATTGGATTGATTTTCCTACTCAAAAATATTAATTTGGCATTATATTAGAGATTTTTCTAGAAACGTTTGATCATGTGTAATTTTAGTGTAATGTCAAATTTCAGTTGGGTGAAAATAAAAGGAGAGTAAAAATGGGAAAGCCGATTTAATCAAACTGCTTTGCGATTGCTTGGGCTTCCCAATAAACAAGCAGGCCCCCTTGCGTACAATTTACCACAACTGCTCATTCCAACACCTATGATCAATGTATTACGTCAATCCAGAACCATCCAAAACATTTAGCCAAGAAAAAAGTACAGGCAAAAATCGAGCACAACTAACATATAGAGAAAAAGTTTACTTATACATCCGTGAAAAGTATTAGGGTGTGGAAAAAGTGAATTGCTTAAGAACCATTCACATGGCATCTGGCCCCGCCCCTTTTTCACAATCCATGACGAAAGAAGTGGACCCCAGACTATTGATAGTGATGTACCACACAAATTAATAGAGGGACCACATACAAACTTTCCCTCAAAAAAATAATAATAAGAAAGAATGGTGAAAAATACGTCCTCTTCTTGTACGTAGCATATCATTCCCCGACCTCAAGAAATCAATAATGTGGCCTGAAGCCAAGCGACGATGCTCAAATTATAGAGGCTTTTGGGTGTGGAGCAGAATTTGCTTCGGCCGAGGATAGCCACTCGATGAGCCTTGCCGCTCACATCCACAAATGAATCTCGTGGCCATCCAAACGCGACAGGGCTGAGAGAAAGACTTGTCCTTTGGATAACCAATGATTGTGACACTTGGACGGTGTGTGCATGCCCAGAAATGTTTTAACCCACGTGGTTGCTGACTGTATAATTGTTTCACTCTTTACAGGTGTCGACTTCTGGAAGTCTCAATTTGAAGGTGCTTCAAGTGTCTAATTCCCACATTAATTAAGAATTGATAGTGACTTATATTATATAGCTAAAACATTAGAAGAGGTTGACAACAAGAAATTTATAGTTGTTTAGAACCAGCTGTGAATATTTTTAATACCAATATTACACCAAAAAAAAAATATGGTGATACATGAAAGATAGCTCTTCGCGATAAATTGAAGACAAAAATCCTAAATTCTAATTCTCAAATACAAAAAAAAAAAAAAAAATAATAAAATAGCACTGCAGGCAATAAAGGAGAATAACATTAAGAATATCTTCCTTTACTTTCCTTTTATGATAGGTTAATAGCTTGTTTGGCATGGATTGGACTACTTTTTTTATTATAAAAACTGTAAAATTTTCACATGTTACAATAACAATAAAAAATATCGCTACAGTATAAAGTTTTAATATGTTACAATAAAAACAGTTCTAACCACCCCATCAAACACCCTATAAATGTTCCAAACTCCAAGCAATTTATCAAGGCCTTTATCTGATCAATAGACTGTAAGGAAAACTTGTGCTTATATAATCCTTTCATTTCACTAGTGATTCCAAAAATTTTTGCTATGGTTGAAAAAATCAACGGACAAAATGACACAAATTTTTATTTTTTTCTAAAAAAAAGTCAGGTATCTTTTATTACCAGTATTTATTTTTTAACAATATTGGGTCGGCTCACGATTATATATATATATTTTGAAAATGCTCAAAATCATATTGAAATGCAAAAAGTGTATAAAATTAAGAAAAAAAAAAGTTGATGATTGAAAATAGGGTCCTATTGATATATCTCATAAAAAAATTGAAATGAAAAAAATAAGAATGTTTTAGTCAAGTTGCATTTTACTTCTTTCAATCATGTCATCTTTCGTATTTTAACTCCATCCAAAAACTACCTAACCTCCTGAACTTTCTAACCTCGTAATGACAGTTGCTTTTCTAAGGCGATCAAATTATGTTGTATCCGAAAAAAAAAAAAAAAAAAAAAAGACTCAACTAAAACAATCAATGAAATGATTGAACCACCATCGAAATTAGGTCGATCAATGAAAGCCGAATAAATTCAGTTAGAAAATTGAAACGAGCCGACCATGTTTTGCTCGGTTTCAATTCAACATTTTAGGCCCTCGGTAGAAACTAACCGACCTGAGAGGCTTTATATATATATATGTAATCTAATTTATTAATTTTTTTGAAGGTAAATATCTCCTTCCCCTCAGTTACCAAACGGCGTTGTTCCTCTAATTGCATATCCTTAAAAAAAAAAAAAAAAAAGAAAAGAAAAGAAAGAAAGAAAGAAAAAAAAACTAAGCAACTGCTTCCCTGTTTTCGCCCCGTTCTTCTAAGTTCGCTTTGTTTCTTTCTTACCTCCATCTTTGACTTCAAGAGTGTTTGGAAGGATGGTGAGAACCAGTGGTTAAAACCACTTTTACTGTAGCAGGTGAGAGTTTTACACTGTAGCAACTTTTTTATTTATTACTGTTGCATGTGAGAGTTTTACACTGTTTATAACTGAGTTTGTGGTGGAAACCGTAGTTCTCACCACTTAGCCAAACATGGGGTTCAGCGCATAGTCTTCATCGAGCTGTGACTACCTTTTCTTCGTTTTTTGCTCTTTGCCTCTCTCTATCCTCTCCTGAAAACTCTTGGACCAATTTGTATGCTCTCTCTGTTAGCGTCATCATCTTCATCAAGTCGTCTTTGATGTTGTCGATGCATCATCCTCACTAAGAATGGAACGAGAAGGCCTCATGTGGTCGTTTAGTAGAGTTTCTCCACCCAATCCAAAGATGTTATTTTGGTATACAAAATGACACTTGCCAAAACGGAGGTGCTGATTACTTTGGTATACAAAATGGTAGCTATCTTGTTCGTACTTAATTCGTAGCAAGTGCGTTCAACACTCAAAACAAGCTAGCTTTTGCTAATCTGTTTGGTTAAAATGTTGACGGAAATTCCAACATTCTCGATCCTTTTTGGAAATAAAGCACAGTTGCTTGATCCAAATCTATTGTTTTATTAGTTTTTCCTTTTAATTTCAAAAGCAAAGCTTCTAAGAAAAGAAAGTAAAATTGCTTCTAAAGAAAAATCTTGTTCATATCTATGAGGGATTATAAACTCATTATTAACAAAATAGTAGGACTCATTTTAATATATAGTATACCTTTTATACCAGATTTTACTGTTTTGTTACTAGCGGGTTATAACCTTAGTCTAAGAAAAATCTTTTTCATCTTCTAGAGGTTATAACTCCACTACTAACAAAATAATAGCATCTAATCTAATATGTAGTGTATTTTTTAGACCAAATCTCATTATCTTTTTTAACAACGAGGTTATAACCTATGAGATTAAATACGATTACTCACATCTATATTGTTTAATATGAAAGTTAATTGGTATTTCTCATTTTAAACATGCATGATTTATTTCCCTTTTAAGAAAATAAAATTTAGATTTTTTCCTTTCAAAACAGTGCTTCATTAAAATGACAGCAGAGGAAATATTTACCCTCCTAAGCATTTATTCCCTAAACTACGAAAAGGAAACAAATCGACATATACATTATTTAATAAAAAATCTTTATACTCTCTTTTAAATTTGTATCTTATCAGTATGAATATTGTGGATAAATATGACCAGAATATATTCACCTAAATATCCCAAGCAAATATTTTAATTCCTAGTCCTAAACTACAAGAAAAAAAAAAAGAGAGAAGTAAATCGATGGTCAAAATGTTTAGTAAAAAAGTTAATTAGTATTTTTCAGCATTTATTTTCTAAACTACAGAAAAAAAGTAAATATGGGAGTAATAAATTGTTTCATGTGAGAATTAATTAGTATTTATTTTTTTTAATTAAAACAAACATGATTTGTTTCCTTTTGAAACCAAAGCATGACTTTTATTGTTCCTTTTAAAATTCACTACTACAGAATGCGGATTTCACTTAAAAAACAGTCGTGATACAAAGTTGAGTTTTTACGACGGTTTTTTATTATCGTCAAACAGGAAAATTGGCACGAAAAGGGGGTCGTGGGTGCACGTCTTCCACGCCGTTTTTCTATAAAAACTATCATAAAAGCTCGAGCTTCCACGACGTTTTCTAGAAGAAACCGTCGTGGAAGCTCATCTTCCGTGACATTTTTTGTAGAAAACTGTCGTGGAAGCTTAAGCTTTCATGATGGTTATGCTTCCACAATGGTTTTTTAAAAAACGCTGTGGAAGCTCGAGCTTTCACAACGGTTTTTTATGAAACTGTTATGGAGAATTAGTATTACCCAAAAAATATTTTCAAAAATTTGTGATTTCTCATAGGATGGCCAGTCCCGTGTGTTATCCATTACAACAAAGCCCTGATTACATACAAAAATTTATGTATATTGAAATTACAAGGTATTTACAAGATCATTTACATTTGAGCTATTTTGAGCAATTATTTATCTATTATCTCCATCTATATATCTAAAAATTACATACCTATTTACAAATTATACCTACTCTAGTATAACTTCATGCATATCCATATGTATATAAAAATCTTTTCTTCCTAGGGCTTGTATACCACTTGTAATTATATCTCACATGAAACTTAAAATAAAAAAAAATCACATTCTATGTTTCCTTGTTGTCTTGGACACTTACATTTGGAATATAGCATTCCATTTGGTCGGTTTGTGACACCGCTTCCCGCTTGAAGCTTCCAATTGTTAAGCGGCCTAACAATGTGTCATGTTTAAATGAATTAATAGACGATACAATTATATGAGACTCAAAACAGTTAATTTTATAAGAGAGCATTAATACTTACAATCTCGTGACTTATATGAAATCCTCATGTGGTGGGTGTCTGAGGGGATCAAACCAATATATCTAGTCCTCCCATGGCAAAATAAGTGCCAACATCTAATGTTCTCCAACATTATATGGCAGGAAGAATAATTTTCCCTTGGTGCTTGAGGTAATAGGTGGAGGAGTGACGTAGCGCGCTCTCTACGATCATTCTATAGGTCTCTTGCAGCACTTGAAACAATTGCCAGAGATATGAAGCTGAAATTTTGCGCCAAGCCTTGAAGTTTACAATATTCTGTCAAAAAACTACAATAAAAAACAATACAGTCAATTACTTGAAAGCACCTTACAACTCTACCTATATTTTAAAATTTATGAATTAAGGATAGAGTTATTACCTAAGGTATATTAGGATACAGTTTGCCCAAGTTTTATCAAAGTTGATAAAGTAGTAAATGTCTTCATACCCCATATATATAGGCAATTCATTGCCAGTGACATTTATCAGTATCGGGCATTAAATCGTCAACCCATTGAGCATGAAAGAATGTACATATAAAGCTAACCGCATAAATTCTTGAGGTACTAAACTAAAGTTAAATGCAGGCAATGGCCCATTTGTAACGGGTTGTTCTTGTTCTTGTTTTACCTTAGGTTATGATTGTCTTGCTTTTGTAGAGCTTTTCTTTTTTTGGCATTTCTTTTCTCTTAGATCTTGTAGAACGTGGTCAGGCGCTCAACTCGTCTTTGTCATTGCGATGACTTCAACTAACCTCTTCAGCCATGCGATGAAGCTTCCGACGGCTTCACCCACAGTTGTTGCTCAAGTATTGGAACAAGCAATTCAACTGTTCAAACTCTGATGGTAGTGATGCTAACATGCATGTTTTCATCCCCTAATGGTCTTTCATGGACTATATCAGTTGGAAGACTCTCCTTCCATGCCTTCCCAAGCGTAACAAGTGCACACCCACCATTAATTATATCCTCAACAAAGAGCCTACATTCTTGACCTTGTTCGGGCTCTTGATGAGGAGGTGACAATTGGACTTTTAGAGCTTCTATTACATTATTGGGAGGGCTACAACTAGCCTTAAAGCTGTTGTGTTGTGAGATGCTATCATTTGTCAACTTAGCACATCTTTGGGAAATGAGCTCGGTCATAAGACCATGCAGTTCTGCAATCTCCATCTACATCTTCGATATTTGGGAATTCAATTTTGAAGTACCTGATTGGAGGTCGAAGTATTGAGACTTCTTCATATACTTCGATTGACTGTGAACACATCCAAAATGTTCCAGTTTCCCTGGTGCCTTTGTCAAAATGTCATCGTTATTGATCGATTGAAAGCTCCTTTGACTTTGTTCATCGTGTTTTCATCCTGTAAAACAACAACAAAACCATGTTATTCTTAAGATCCTTCAACAGGTATTAAATTACAAATTAATGGTTCGTGTTCAATACACTTACAATCAAGTTCCCAATTTCTGCTACTTTTGGATTTTTAAACTATCCATCGAGACCTTGACATAATTTTACCCACAACTCCTCCTATGTTGGTAGCACACTCATCTTGGCTAACTATATTACGCTATGTTAGTAACATATTAATGATAAAATAATTGATATATGTAATACGAGTAAGATATTAACGTACCGATGATTGCTCGAGCTCTCTATATCCAACTCGGCCAACCATAGAGCAAATATTTATTTTTTGCTCTTATTTTTCTTGCGTTTAATGAAAGCAATTGGAATTCGATGGAACGTCGATACCTCACAAAAGCTTCCCAATCATTATCGTTTATGGAAGGGTAGTAGTGTACTACCGTAGGTGGTCGTTTATATGCATTTTATCCTCCTCCGGAATGGAAAGGTATGGCTGTATGAAGGTAACGTAGAGGTCGAATCTAAACCCCTTTGCTAATTCACTACAAACCTTCAAAGCCTTTTTCCTATACCAATTCTTGACTGTGAAAGCTTCTTAAATCTTTCTCCAAATCACATCTTTTACTTGTTTCAAATCCTTAAACCTTTAATCTTTTATCCATATAAGAACGTGTTCTCAACTAAGGACTTCGATCCAACTGCTTAATTCATAGCCCAGCGCACCTTCCGGTTGGCCTTTCAAATTAAAAGTCACTTCAATTCTTAAACCTTTCTTTCTCATCCAATGAACTTTTTTCATCAATGTAGCCCTTCGCTCAAAGTCTACTTTCGGATCAAATTCAATTTGCCTTCGTGGCTTACTGCGTTAGCTTCCCTTGCTATATTGCAATGAAGATGGAGTGCACTCTTTGTATTCGTCCTCGTACTAGTCACTATCAATCTTGCGAGACATTGTACCTATGCAAAGTAAGCAAAAACTAAGACACACCTAGTGTGTGTGAAATTACTATCTTATAGTCAAAAATTAACATATTCTAAATTGATATATTACATAATTACATATTAAAAATCACATATTATAAATTAACATATTGTATATTAACACATTACATAGATTTCAATTATTCACATCTTTACATATTCACAATTTTACAATTTCAATTACACAATTTTATATATTTACATAATTGCACATATTACACGTATTCACATAATTTCACATATTTACATAATTTCATATATTTCAATTATTGACATCTTCACATATTCACAATTTTACAATTTCAATTATGCAATTTCACATATTCGCATAATTACACATATTACATATATTCACATAATTTCACAAATTTCAATTATTCACATCTTCACATCTTCACAATTTTACAATTTTAATTACATAATTTCACATATTCACATAATTTTACATATTAAACATATTCACATAATTATGCATATTACACATGTTCACATAATTTCACATAATACTCATACCCCACAATTTGACAATTTCAACTACACAATTTCACATGTTCACATAATTTCACATATTCACAAAACAAATAAAATTGGTGGGGCGGGGGGGTGTGGGGGCCCGAGGTAGGTGGTGGCTGGGTGGGGGGTGATGAGAGTGCGAGGGGGCAGAAGGGGGTGGGTGGGCAAGGTGGGGGGGTGACGGGGGTGCGAGAGGGGTGATGGGTAAGGTGGGGGGCAAGGGGGTAGGGAGGGCTAGGTGGGGGGCAAGGGTGGGTGGACGGGGTGGGGGCAACAGGGGTGTGAAGGGGACTAAGGGGGTAGGTGGGTAGGGTGAGGGGTGAGGGGTGAGGGGCGAGGGGGGGGGGGGGG